>CAJHUC010000408.1:0-84819 GCA_905146915.1 Ostreobium quekettii | reverse complement strand
AGCTGACAAAGGTGGCTTCAAAGCCACCATAAGCACTCTTGCACATTCTCAAGCAAACAAATATGGCAATTGAGTCCTCTACAGGCAAAATTGTAAATATTTTTATCACCATGTACACAGCGTTGGAGAGGATAAAAGTTGTGGCTAATAGGTAGATGGTTGTGGGTCGTGGGATATGGTCTTACCCATGTACCATAGATGATATTCATTGAATCTATTTCACTTGGCACAATTTTCAGCCTGCCCCCATGGCCATTTGTAGATGTAAGAATTAAAGTATAAAGGGGGTTCAAAATGGACGGTGAAAACATGGACAGTGAAACAATATGAGTAGCAGTGCGAGTGGGCCCTTATGACCCCTTTGAAGAGCAAGCCTTGGCTTTCATCATTTAAGAGTTTGTATGGAAAGAGGATTGAAGAGGCAGGGCATTTGCAGTCTGCAAATTGCAGAAGTCGTGCTAAACTACATATATGATTGCCATTTGTTTGCACAACTTTATGGTCTCACAAAGTTGCTCTGCCAGGTGGGCAATGAAGTAGGGTTTGGGGAGTATAATCGGATGCACAAATAAGCACTCCTAGCTCATGGGACAAGCTCATAGGTGAATTGTATATTATTGGAATTGTACATGACCAGAAAAATTATATAACACATTTCCACCATTTCACCCAGCGAACAATTCTTGGGTCATTGTGGGATTCGGGGACCCAAACAACAATATGCCTTATGGTTGGTTTGGCCTAACATGGTTCTGGGATGGAGAGTGTGCAATACAGTTTCAAGGCACAAATTAGTCCCTACAGGTTTGGCCAGAAGTCTGGTTAGGTACGTCATGGAATGGCAACAGTGGATACGAGAGTGCTGAGGTACCAAGCTTCTTTGTCAGCTAGTAGTTGTAGAGTGAGTAGGGCCATATACCATATACCTGAGTGATTGTGATGCTTTCCTACAAGAGCACCTAGCTGGCGACGTTTGAGACCAAGACTGGAGAATGCAAGTGGGAAACCGGTTGCATCAAGCCGGGGCTGCTGGAGGCCTACTTGGTGTGCCACATGTGTGAAAAACGCCTCACACTATGCACAATCCTCCTTTGACCAATGTGAGTTGTACACATAGCACTTACATGATTTATCTTAATTGTCAAAATGCAAATAAATTTCCATCGGCAATTATGCAATAGCTTTAGAGGCGACCCTAGTGGAATACATGAATTGAGGTGAGCAGATAGATATTGTGAACACTTCCTTGGCCCCAATATACGTGAAACTCTTCATGCAAGTCATGCAGCTCGACCAATCAAGCCAAGCTTATCTAGGCCTTATGGGACAACCCATTTTGACAAGTTAAAAGTTCGAGTTCAAGCCAACAAGCATTCATTCCATCACAATCCTAATAGTGATGCTCTAGTATGTGACTAGGCTTGGCTTGGGGGCTTTGCGGCATTGCCTCATACCACCTATGGATTCATCACCCTCATGCCCACCATTTGTTTGGTGAGCACCTGCTCACTCTTTGTAAGTGTCAAAGGGTCTCAAATCACATATTGGGGACTTTGGGATTATGCTCTAAATAGCGAATATCATGCCCTCAATCACATGCACAAACACTGCAGAGCCTCATTGAGAACTACAACACCATGAAGTAAAACACAATGGGGAGGCTCATGATCCAAGGTGCTAGCTACCCTCAAGGATATATGGTAAAAACATGGATTTTGAAATATAACCCCAAGGATTGACACAGGTTTGGGCATATTGGGTATGATAAACTGCAATAGTCGATGCCATTGCAAAGTTTATCCAATCCGAGGCAATAGACAAAGAAGGGAAAGAGTTTTTAGCAGAGAGTTGGGCAAGAGAATATCTCCTTGTTCCTGTTGAGACCAACAATGTTGATTGTGCAGTTTTCACATCCCACTATATCAAGTTCCTGACCATGGATTAGAAGATGGACTTTAGTCAAGGAGACTTGCCATTCTTCAAAGTCAAGTGCATATATGCATAAAATATACTATTGTAAATTGCTCTAATTGAACATGACTATTTATTACAGAAAAAACAATGTGCACAAGTTCATATGATTCAAGGTACAAGGTTGCACCTTATTTTTTGCACAAATATACTACATCTCGCTTTTTATGCATGTGAGTTTTTATATCCAACATGATAACCCAAGGAGTATGCCATTCAACATGCCGTAGCTGCTACGTACTTGTGATCACCATGAATGAGATGGGTTAGGAACTAAGGAAGCACAAGGCCCCAAGACTTGACACACCCTTGCCACAGGGTTGTGAGATGGAGCATGGCAAGTGCGTAGAGGGAGAGGGTGGTGAGAGTGAACAAAAACCCGACTCCGGATGCCATTAAGGTTGTAGGGTATGAGGACGATGAGGGGAAGCTACTGAAGCTTAAGTTATGGACCACAAGATAGGCATGCCTATGTGGCTACCTGAGGAATGGATGCCCAAAGCACTAAGGTCTGGAAGAAAACCCCACTTGTGGAGATAGATAGGAGCATGGTCTTGATCATGACTAAGGCCATGGTTAGAACAGCAACAGGGGAGAAATACACCTTAGACATAGCAACCATCGATGCTGGTCAAAGGGCAAGAATTGGTGGTAGCAAGCCCTAATGTAAGGGGCGACACCCTTGGGACATTCACTCTCACCAGCCGGGGCACGGCCTGTCTTGTCCCGTTCGACTCGGGAGCTGGTGGTACAACATGGAGGAAAAGGAATGGCAAGTTCGTTTGTTACATTTGTATTGTTTTGGCCTCGTATTTATAGTTGCCCAAAGGTGGCAACTGAGCAGCCGAACGGCCACTGCCAGAATGTTCTGGTGTTGTTCGAATTCGTACCAACACCCATTCGTTTACTTGCCCACTGCTCGCCTCACGGCTGAGTCACCCAGTCTGCCCCACTCATAGTGCATTGCCAACCCTGCGTCCCGCGTTGTCTTGCCTCAAGTGTCCTGTGGGCCCGTCACTTTCATAGCCTACTATGTTGACCAACACGGTACTCCCTCTCCAGTATTTTCCCTTTCGCCCATCACGGTACTCCCTCTCCGGTATTTTCCCTTTCGCCCATGGTGCCGGACAACTCCCGAGTTGTCACCTGTAGTATGCTCAAACCCCTTCCTAGTTCCCAGCCCTTGTTTCTCTAGTATACAATGCTCCCTCGAATGCTTATATTGTACAATGTGTTGTGCTTTCCTCCCAAGCTGGTTATCCTATTATACAATATTGTATAATTGTATATTGTATATTGTCTAAACGTTAATGTTTCCAGCTGGTTCATAATGTACAACATAGTAGGAGTCCCCCTTCACACCTAATGGCACCATAGGTTGGTAGGTTGAAGTTGGAACACATGCAGTATCTTGAGTGTTGCACATATTGAGCCATGTGCATGACATTAGGTGGCAAGTATCATGGGATTCGCTAGCTTGCCCTGCCTAAGCCATGAAAGCAAGGCCCAATCAATGATCGATGCCCCTTTTCATACCCCGCCCTAGCAAAGGGCAAGTACGTATTTTCCATGTGTCGGTAAGGTCTCTCACATTGGACACGCCCAAGTGGTCAAGGATGCCCAAGAGCTAGCAAGACAGGGTAATAACAGTGGTAGAGATTGGAATACGCCCTACCCCAATATTGATGCAAACAAAAACCTAACATTCCAGAATGAGAATATTAGGAAAACGTTTTGCCACCAAGAGAAGGCTAGGGGGGCTTTTGTATATGGGATGATGGGACAAATTGTTGGGTGTGTGGCTAGGACCAGCATGACCTGCCAAACGAGTGGGTTCATGCTTTCGGCTCGCTGTTGGTGGACCATAGCTCCCAATTGGCATAGAATGTAATTTGAGAATGGCGGTCCGCCATTCCTAAAGTACATTTTATGCAATCTGGGACTGCATTGGTGTTTGTCTTCCACGTTTGCCAACATCAGTTTTGTCTGCATGTGCATTGTGGCTTCTTATCAAGAGTGAAACTACTAAATTCATGATTTCATGGTACACATAAAGTATTGTTGTCTTGGTGAACACGCTTGTTGCTTAGATGTGCAACACCATGATTTTGTTCAAGTAAGTAATCATGGGTAGCAATCATGGGTAGACGTTGGCCCTACCATCCGCTGATTAGTGGTCCGCGTTACCGTCCATTACATAATCGCAAATTAAAAGAAATCAAGGCGTAGGTAGCGGTTGGGAGCAGAAAGCGGAACGATTAGAAATGAGGGCCTAGGGAGTGGAAGGGAGCAGTAGGGAAGCATCACCAACTGCTTAAGTCATGTTGCATTGCCGGGATCTTCTCTTTGCTCCCGTCCTCTTACCGACCACGGCGATCCCTCTCTCGCTGCATGGGGCCGGGTGGCGGGATTTTGCGCCTGTGCAATGCCGATTTTGTCCAAGCCAAGGGCGCCCCACGGAGGCCACTCCTGCCACACGCAGAGGCCTTGATTGGCCCCACGGGTGGTGGTATCTAGCGCCCATGAGGTGCCCTTGGTTGCCAAGCAGAACGGTGCCTCACGGGCACCTGCTCCAGCCACCCGTGGGTGCAAAGATTGGCCCCCACAGATGGCGGGATCGGGCACCTACGAGGCACCCTTTCTTGCCAGGCCAAGGGCACCTCGCAGGCACCCAATCTTGCCACCTGCTAGGCCCTTGACCAGCACCCCACTTGTGCAGGATTGGGCACCCCGTGAGGCGCCCATTTTCGCCAAGAGAACAGTGCCTCACAGGCACCCGGTCCCACCACCCGTGGTGGCAAAAATTGGTCCCCACATGTGGCTGGATCGGACGCCCATGAGATGCCCTTTCTTGCCAAGCCAAGGACACCTCACAAGCGCTCAATCCCGCCGTTCACTAGGCCCTCGATTGGCCCCCGCGTGTGGTGGGATCAAGCACCCCATGGGCACTTATTTTTGCTAGGAGAACAATGCCTCATGGGTGCCTGCTCCTGCCACCCATGGGGGCAAAGATTGACCCCTATAGGTGGCGAGACTGGGCGCCTGTGAGACACCAGTTTTTGCGAAGCAAATGGCGCCCCACGAGCACCCAATCCCGCCACCCGCAAGGGCTAATATTGACCCTTGTGGGTGGCGGGATTGGGCGCCACGAGTTGCCAACCTCTTGCCCACTCTGCGGCTCTCCACCGCCACGCCAAGCCTTGGGGGGCCTGCTGGGGGCTGCTCGCCGTGGTGCTGGCACCTTTCCTCTCGGGTGGCTGCAATGGTACCTCACGTGGCTACAACAATATGCCGTGGTACACAAACCTCTAATTAATGGATTGTATTGGAACTTCTCATTTTTTAGCGGACAATACGGCAAAAGAAATCAAATATACGGTACAATAATTAATGGATGGTTGCAAATGGCCAGCACCGAGCTCTTATCATGTTTTTTTTAGCGATGGCTTTAAATGCCTGCAATAGTCGTTCTCCCTCTAGTCACCCCACAATGGGGCTCAATGTATGCATGTGGTATGCATGGAAGAAGACAAAATCCTGGCACCTTTCAGAGACTATGCTCCAGGGGGCAATCATAGGAAAAATGAATGTGGTGTAGGAAGGATAATGGATGAGGGTCAGAAGTAAGATCATCTTACTTCTGCATTTTACTAAGATGGTCTGCATTGCTCGGGACAAGAGGAAAGAAACAAGGCTGGGGGAGTGCAATTAGGGGTATGAGGTGATCAAGGGTATCAAGGATATGAGGGGAACATTGCACAATAGCAAAATCTAACTAAGGTAAAAGATTGGCATATGGGATTGCGCAAGCATGAGAAGATGGGAATGACATGGGACCAATACAGTAAGGATGGGGACAGAATAGTTTGGGGCTTAGTTGGCACATTAGTTAGTTCTGCCGTGCAGCATATATTTTGTGGTGGGCACTTGCCCCATTGTAACATCGGCTGGCTGTAGGCATAACCACAACACCTCACGGCTTGGGTGTGATTCGCTTGGAGATGTCGCCCATTTAGGGCACTCTTGTTTTGGACCAATTGTGTGTGAGCGAGTGACTGACATTGAGCTACTTATTGTATTGCTTGACTACCTTTTACCAAGGCCAATGGTGCAACCCCATGAGCAGAATTCTGTTTGTTTCACAATGGGCCCCTGAATACAATCAATGAGGCCAATGTGTAAGGCACCAATGAATCCACCAATCCAACCAGTTGGACTAGGGGGATAGAAGCTAGCATCACAGCAATAAAATGCATGATGTTACCAAACTAGCAGGTTTGATGCTGTGCTGCTCCGATTTCAAATATATTGGCTGAATGGGAGTGCAAAACGTGACCACTTGGTGTTTCTATTACAAATTGGGCAGATTACTACATCAGACAAGAGAGGATTGAAGAGCAACCCTGTCACCCTTTTATTGAACGCCGCTTCAAAGGGAAGCAAGTCGCACATTTGTATTTCAGGCAACTCAGCTTTCCAATTCCCAGCATTCCTGACTTTACACAATTGATACACCGATGGCTAACTATTCACCAAGTGGAATGGGCCTCTTACACCAGTCAGGACTCTGAATGACTGGGCATATGTTGTTCCCATAACATGTTATGTATCAAGGTGTGGCAGTTGAGGTTGTTGCATTGCAAACCACTTGGATATAAACCCATGCATTCAATAGACACAAGTGCAAGCCATTGCAAAGTGGCCGTGTCGAGGGTGTTTTGGCAAGTGTATTGTTGTCTCTATGGAAGTTGCAAGCTTCAAACGTGTGACGAAAGAGACGACCACTCACACATAGCATCGACAAGAGATAGCATGGGCACATGACAACTGCGACACATTGGCAACTCATTTTCATGTTCTATGGTCAAACCATTTGACTCAAATGGTGATTGGCCCTACCCTTTCAAATCAGACAATGGGATGGCCAAGTGAACTTATTGAGGTGCAATAACGTTTCTCTTGCGTCGCTAGCAGCAGCCTATAAGTGCACATTGTTGATACACCGACCTATGCCTAACAATGGTCGGACTATGGAGAATGGCTAGTGATGCATCTCACACAT
Organism: Ostreobium quekettii; assembly: GCA_905146915.1. Lineage (NCBI taxonomy): Eukaryota > Viridiplantae > Chlorophyta > Ulvophyceae > Bryopsidales > Ostreobiaceae > Ostreobium > Ostreobium quekettii. Next base: position 77,786 of record CAJHUC010000408.1, on the reverse strand, counting down.
GTGTACAATATATTGCTTTTAATGCATTAGGTTGTACTATTTTGGAGCATCTAGCCATGTTCTCGTGTGGAAGTTGATTGGAACGCCTCGACAATGCTGGCATGCAACATTATGGAGGCAAAATAAAAATGTGCAACGAACAAAAAGCTCAACTACCCAAGGAGTGCCTCTTAGGGGCGCATTCAGATCTCAAATAACTGAGCTGAAATGCAAAAGCAACTTGTACTAGGGTGAGAAGCACAAACACAAGGCATGGATTTTACGTTTGTGGTCCAGCATTGTAGCACCCCTAGAGGACAAGCGCGTGAGGTGCCACGGATGCACCTATTATTTCTACACACAATGAAAGAAATAATTCAGCATTTCAACCTTGGGGGCCTTGTGATGTGAAAGGTGTGCAAATGATCATGAAACAAAAAAATACGAACAATAAAAAAACAGTTGTGCAAAAGTGGCCAAGGCGACATGAATTGCTTGAACACATGCCTGTGTGTTTGTTCAACTTTTGCAATAGGGAATTACTGATGTTGCACCACGAAATGATTCCCTCGAATCACAATGTGTGCAAGCCTCACTGCACAGCAATGACAACTTGATCAGAATCAGATCATCTCCCACACAACACCACATCCATTGTTCCAGCATATTTTCTTGGCACACTCTCAAGGATAATTTATGAGGACAAGCAGCTGATTTGTGTGCAGCTCACACAAATGAAAGGGCATTGCTGCTACAACATCAGTGACACCAGAGCTTTTGAGGACGCGCTGTCATTGAATTTGCAAGCAGTTTGGAAAACAGATTAGCAGGCCTACAAACTGCATTAACAGAAGTTCTCTTTTATGATGCACAAGTAATTGAGGTGACTGCAAATCACCGACCCACACATTGAATGTCTTGGCATCTTGACCTGGGAGCGGGAAGTGTCGTATGCACTTTGACCCCAATTTGTTGCCTTCTTCTGTGGGCTCTGGCTTCAAAAAAGCATTCCACATTGGCCTGGACAGAAGCCCAGCAACCGCTTGAGTGAAGGTTTTGAGAGTGTGTGTGAGGGATGTTCAAAGGAACACTGCAGACAGTACAACTGCACTCTCATTCCACAAGCATAACAATACCTTCTGCAGCAAAGCAACAACAACTGAGGTGCCAACGATAAGACAAGTACACGCACATGCTTACAAGCACATTTGGGATGTTCGTCCAGTGATATTGTGTGGTATAACGAAGGCTGCGATGACAACCACGCCTCTTACACATCTGGGCATTGCACATTGCAAATCAAGAAATGAAAAATGCGTGGAAGGCCTGTACATATGATTCCACAAAAATTTCCAGCTGTTGTAGAACAACTCCAGAGTTATGTTCCATTCAATTTCTGAATCAGCATAATCATCCAGCACTTCAATCCTATGGTATGTAGACAGCAAATTATTGTGTGCCTATCTGTGGTGCTTCACCGGTGACAGAGCTGCACCTGTGTTAGTTTTGGTCAAAACTCTCCTCTGGCATGCAATGCTTAATGGATGCGGAACTATCTGCAAGGGAATAATGAATGCAACCTGATTTGCCTAACACTAGGTGCTTTCGGATGGCAAAATACTAAATACAATACAATCTTTGCCCCCCAAATTGTGTCCGATCCCCAAGGCTTGCTATAATTCTGCAAGATCAACTCTGTCAGTCAATGTGTCAGCAGCCTCGAAGTCCTTGGTTGATTTTATATGGATGTGGCCCTTGATTGCATTTGTCATTGCCATACAACCTGATATTCGCAGCCATATCCAAAATGCCCCTGTTTATTTCCATGTGGGCTATCAATTCCCCACATTGTTGCGCTGGCCTTCTTCCAGCATGTTCCAGCCCATTCGCCAAAAATTCATGAAGAAAACTTGTTGTAAATGATGAATAGGCACCAACACACCCTTCAAGGGTTCCAGCATCAATACTATCATACTACTGTGGATCGTCTCTTCCCTTATGCTGAATCAGATTTCAACAACTCTGGTTTCCAAAGAATAGGCATGTTTGCCTCAATCCAGGCCATCTTTTAGGCTGGCATCAGTACGTACGTCCTTCCAAACTTTGGCATGTCTGCCAAGAGGATGCATCCACATCAAATTCAGGTGTTTCTTAGCCTGTGGCCAGAACTTTTATGAGGTTCTTGCTGACACCCCCAAGTTTGCAATGACCTTCAATCCATTTTCTCATGGATTCTCTATGGTGTCGGGTTGCATCTTCCTTATGAACCCAACCAACAAAGTGATAGCTCAGTCCATGCCTATTGAAGGGCAAGACAAGCTCGCCCTGATCCGCCCCCAGGTCTTGATAAAATGCTAGCCTTGTTTGACACATCACAAGAAACACAGAGTCTTTTTTCATGTTTGGGGGCTCTACAGATGGCTTTCAATACAGTTCATCGAAGCTGATTTGGTAACTTCTCTGAATCAAACGTTTTGACTATTGTTCGCCCAAGTTAGAAATCGGACACGAATTTGTCTATTTGCATTCCAAAATTCTACATCTGTGCCAAAGACACAATACTGCAGAAGTCGATGGGCCACTAATTTTGTACAAATAAATGTCACACCTGTTCCATCGAGCCAAGATACTCACAAAACACCTTGCTCAGGGGCAGACACTCCTGGGTACTTTTGCAGAGCATACAGTTGTAGCGCATGTCTCCATGCACGTCCGTGCACAATAATACCCCGATTTGCTTATACAAGGATTGGGAGTCAAGCCCTCAAATGCAAGGGACACCACAAGCAATCCCCACATGGGCTTAAAGCGGTGCTGGTTGGTCTTGCTGTTGTCGTTGTTTACCAGATTGTACAGGGGCTCAACAACAAGTGGCACCCTGTCATTGCCCCATGCCAAACAATGAGTCTGACAACTGCCCCAACCTTGGCGATCATCCTCTCAGTGTTGGAATGTTGCGCCTCCTTGTTCAAGGGGAACTTCTTTTCAGCATAGTGTCATCTGGTCCTGTCTAGAAAAACAGGACTCCAGTCAGTATCGCCCAGCAATGGTACACCCATAACTCCAGAAATGGTTTCTTTCTCAAGGGAGCTGAGAAGCCAACATACAGGCAACTGTGCTGCGTATGCAACTCACTAAGGCAACGTTGTGTGGCACCACACATGCTTGGTTGGGCAAGGTGGTGCTATCAGCAGAGATGACGATGTGCGTCGTTCCATTAAAACTAGTCCAAAAGTGAGAGTAGCCAGCTCTTGCAATGCGATCCTGCAGGCAAGTCTGCACACAGCTTGTGAAGAGTACACAGCTCAAAGGTCCAACTTCAATCCACAACTAATGGCTGGGACTAATTTCCTGTCAATATGTCCAGAGGTGAATATTGGAATGCAGGGGCAACGTCGATTTCCCACGCAAGTCTGTCAGCGTCAATGAATTGCACCCACCCGCTAACCTGCAGTGCAATCCAGACTGCCAACAGCCTAAAACATTTGTGCCAGCAGCAGCTGTGGCACTGCCCATTTCCAGTGTATCCCATGAATTGCAGGGAATCTGACAACATTGAGTACAAGTCAACAGGGAGCGATTATTCGTCAACCTCGCCTGCTAAGCTTACAGGGACCACGACGTCGAGCAGTTTTCCTCCAGAAAGTGGCAGGGACCAAACCGCTGGGACCAAAGTTGCTGAGGTACCCATCTCGGAACACAGCGGCTGCTGGCAGTGCCTGGTGCTGCCTCCCGTTCCCCAATCCCTCGGTAACACCGCCTTGCATCGCAACACCCCCACCCACCACCAGCTCCACCATTTGACCCCAAACCCATCGTTTGCACCCGCTCCTGCCCCACCCAAATCACCCAAATCCCCACCATGACCCACATCGGTCCCTCCCATCCCGCCCTCCTGCGTACAGCGGCCCCCCCTTCTCATGCCCTCCGCAGACATAATGCGCCCGCGTCACCGGCGAGGCTCCAGGTACACCGTCAACGCCTTGACGGCGCCATTGACCACGATCACCTCCACCCTGACGTCCTCCCGGTGCCCCGCCATGCCCCTCAAGCCGATCAGGTTCGTGTTCTTCGGCAGAAACAGCACCACGGTCCCTCTGCCGTCCGTCATCTTCCTCGCCGCCCGCACCGCCCTCCCCACCATCTCCGCCAGGGGCCCCCTCCCATTACCAACATCCACGCACTCCATCCCGGCATAGCTCGGCCCGCCCCAGGGCGGCGACAGAAACACCACATCCGCCCGCACGCCCCGCCCCGCGCTAAAAAAGTCCCCGCAAATGAAATCGATGCGGCCCGCCACGCCGTACACCTCCGCGTTGCGCCTGGCCAACTCGATCCTCGACGGCGACAGGTCGAACGCCAGCACGGACGCACCGGCGGCAGCGAACTGGATCGCGTTGCCCCCCACGCCCGTGAAGGCGTCGACGATCAGGTCCCCCCGGCACGCCCTTGCCTGGTGCGCCGCCACGACCTCCGGCGTGGCCGAGTACCAGCCCTCCGAGTCCATCTGCACGCCCTCGTCGTACCTGGAGAACAGGCAGTAGCGCTGCAGCCAGTACTTGAACAACCGGCGGGGCACCGCCTGGCGCGCCAGCGCCGCCTCGCAGCTCTTCAGGCTTACCCACGGCCTGCCCGGCCCCTGAACCGCCCCTCCGGCCACCCCCACCCCGCCGCTGGCCCCGTCCATCTGGTGGGCCCCGCGGCCCGCGTCCCCCACTGCCCTTCCCGCCTCACAGCCACTCTCCCCTCCGCCCACCTCCTCCATATCCATCCCCACATCCCCATCCGCTCCATCCCCCTCCCTCATGTCCACGTCCATATCCCCGCCTTGCTGAATTCCTTCCTCCAAGGCTCTGCCAACCAGCCAATGTCCGGAACCATCCAATGCCTTTCCAGCCGGATTGCACACTTCAGGCCCCTCTTCACCGCCATCCTCCACCTCCATCGCACATGCCTCCCATGCCGCAGCCGGGCCTTTCCCGCCAAGCCCCTCCTCCTCCACCGATCCACCGCCGATGCCCAGATTCGCCATTCCCCGGCATGCCTCCGCCAGTCTCCAATCCCTCCCCTTCCCCCTTCCCCTGCCCTTCCCCCTCCTCTCCCTCCTTCGCGCCGGCTTCTTGGACGACTTGAACGCCGTGGGCAGCCCCATGCTCGCCATCTCCTCCGACAGATCCTCGGTCACGTGGTCATCTATCTCCGCAAGGCCGTCGCCGGCATCCCGTGGCCCCGCGAGCCCGCCGTCGCGCAGCCAGACCCGTTTCACGGGAACGCCGTCCACCTGGGCGTCGTCGCCGTCGCCGAAGTCCACGGAGAGTGCCGTCAGGAAGGGGGGTCCGGCGGACGCCATGGTGCTTGGAAAGTGTCGGTTCGCAGAGCGCAGCGGTCGATTGGGCAGGCCGTGCTCAGGACACCGCGTTTGGTGGAACCTACGGTCCCATTGGACGCCCGTCGGTCCGGGAACTGTTTCCCCCCGGCGGCCCGCCTGGGGAAGGGGCTACGGTGGTATAAAGTACGGCCCCAGAAGAATTGATATGCAACATTGAATGTGCAACAGGTGTTGACTCATCGGCTCCTGCTGGAAAAGGATCCCATTGTGCTTAACGTTTTGCGGGGGAGCTCCTTGCTTAGATCAACATGTAATACATTGGAATTCAACAAAAAAAACATGTGTTGACTAGGGAGGCAGGGTCGAGGGGTGGCGACCCTTGGCTGGCCCCGTAGGCTCTAGTACATGAGAACGGTTAACCACTACAGTGGAGCCAAGAAACAACAGGAATTCTGTCCCTTATGTCCAGTCTGTTCATCAGTGTCCTTTATGCTGTTCTTAATGCCTCATCACCTCTTTACGCGCCCAGTTGTCAATAATATTCTATCAATTCTACTTACAACAATGTAATATTGCATGCACAACATTAATGCCGGCGTCCAGTGTAACGCCATAGGCAACCTGTCTGGTTGAGACGAGTGAGGCACACATGGTACATCAATCACAACCACCCCCGAGCAACACACCAAGAGGCCAACACTTCATACTGCCAGCCGTTCATGTACAACGATCTGTCCACCTTTTCTGATGCCTCCAGATCCATGGATCCCGTCAACCTCAAAAATGAAAGATTCCAAGCACGTCAAACTCCACAGTCGGCACGCCATTCTCATTAATTTAATTGATAGAGGCGTCACTAGCCTGGAAAAAAGTGATGCCTCGCCTACGTCATGCTAAATACATAACGAACACTGATGTATGTGTGCTTTAGTCATCAAGGCCTGCATGCTCTATGCAAAAGGTATTCGCGTCGAAAGAAGGGGCAACGGTCGCTCAGGGCGTCAGTCTGTAGAAGGCACAAGGGACGGAGCGCAGGTGAATTGCCACCGGCGATGCAATGGATGCAGCGACAGAGTGCGTTGTGGCGTGTTGCACGGGTGACTATGGACACGGGTGCACGTCGCGAGGAAGGTGCCAACATTGCAGACGAAGGCGAGAGCCATCCACAACGGAAAGGCTGATACATAGGAATTTGCACAGTCGTTGCAGCGGTTCTCAATGGCGGCACTGCGGTGTCAACAAGCAGGAATAAATGATCCACAGATTTTGCAGATCATTTGCTCCTGCTTGTTGAAAATTGATTAACATTCAATCTTTGAGATTCACTGTCAATGAACTCTCAATGAACATCAGCTCACTGCCGAAGCAAGCGAGCGGGTCTGCCGATTGCTGGGCAGAATCTCCCAGGAACATGCTTGGTCCAGTTCGTTCGCAATTCCTGCAGGCAGATTGTCCAATACACAGAAGAACATCGAGCCTTCTCAGACAACGCGATGTGGACAAACTGAAGCCTCGCACGCAAAGAACTCACTCTGGATTTTTGTTGCGACCGAAACCACATTTACCAGTCAATGTTAATGTTTGAGAATGCAATGAAATCAGAATTACACACACAGAAGCAAATAGAATATGAGCAACAACTGCGCAACTGGCACTAAAGAATGTTGAATATGTGCAATACAAAGGGTCCTGAGAGACCAATTGAACACAGAAGTCATGGAACATATGCATTTGCATCAGAACCATCCCTTCCCATGACCGGACTGGCTCCATGTCTTTTTGGTAAATATCACTGGAATCGGACGCCCTTTGAGATGTTGGCGTTGATTCCTGTCTTTTCTCCTCCGTAGTTGAAGCCTCCCTTCTTGACACTAACTGCTTGTCCTTTCCTCTTTGACACAGCTCTCTCGTAGCGAACGCGCTGCTTTTTCCGGGGATTCTTTGTGTCTTTCCGCCTGAAGATACAATACAGCAGTAAAGCACAAGGATTGAATGGGATACACCACAGCACTGACGACAGCAATGAGCACGTTGGCAACAAGCACAATTGCAATAAGACGCATGCACTAGGGAAAAAAGGGGCATGTAACTCGTGTTCAAACGTGTACAAAGTTTACGAGTTTGTGCTATTTTTGTACTCTTAGTGTGCAACACTTTGATGACATGTGTTTTATGTGTGTTAGCAAGTCTTATTTGGCCCTTTTTTTCGTAGTGAAGTAGGACCAACAAGTGTATGGTCCTGGACTAGGCGTTGAAATTTCATTGCAGCATGGATTGCTGATAGATTGCATTTTTTTGGCACCATGCTTCAGTATCCCAGCCCAGTTTTACACTACAGAACCCGCTACTGCATTCCAGCACAACACTCACGAAACGCAATGAATGCCGTGCACCAGACCACCAGCCAGCAGTCTTTTACCCATTCAATCGCATATTGCAATACTCGTACGTGCGCAAAAGGATGCATATTTTGGTAAACTGAGTCTGTCAATCTTCAGGCATGTGTGCAACAGTTTCTGCACATAATTTGAGGCATCAGAGCATGGCGCAGCAGCAGCAGCGAAACTGTACTTGGGATTGATCTGAACATACACAAGCAACGTAAAAACAACATCCCTGAAACTGCATCGCTCAAAACTGCAACTATCCATGCAGCATACGCTGCATCGCACTTTATCAATCCACACAGTTGTACAAGTGCACCTTATCCATATCAACATGTTCTGGCCAACAGAACGATAGCCACACCTGTATGCCATGAGCCCTCTGTTATGACGAATTTCTTTCGTGATCGCTCTGGGGCCATCCACTGTCATTGGTGCCCTTGGCGGCTTTGACGTTTGGAGTTTCTTCTCAGCAACCTTGCTCTTGTGTGGGCGATTCCGAGCCTCTTGGCTTGACCCGTTCTCTTGTGTTTCTGGCTTTCCTCTGGACAATACACCTTTGCGCAATTGGTTGCTCTGATGCTTCATGCGTCGTTCCAACAGTGACGGCTTAGTTGGCAGATCCTCATCCCCTGTTCCAGAACCAACACCTGAGGAGCAAGATTCCAGGGTGCTGGAGGGATTCTAACATGTTTCTCAATCGCCTGGCAAAAGGTCGTCTATCCAGATGCTGCACAAGATGCGGACTTACCCACATCGTCAGCCCTGTGGGTGGCAAGGGATCAGTTGCAAAGGCCAGGAAGGCAAAGCCGGTCCAATGGAGAGGCATTGTGCACGCAAACACAATATGCATCCCTGCTAGAGTACACTCGCAGGACATATTATGGCTCAGTTGACTGAAACGCTCCCTTACTGAAATGTATCCATTGATATAGCAAGTGCACAAGAAAACAAGGGACAATTCAAACTGGAGGATGAACGATTTGTCCCACACAATCTGCACACAAGATCACAGGAAGTCCAGTGAAACCAATGAACAATACATAATTGCAATTTCCATTTGACTGCAGACAATCCCAACTGCCCTTCTGAAAGCAGCACGATACCCACCAGTCTTTGGATTCAGCGAATGCTTGGGTGCCAAATCTATCCCAAATTTTTGACTGAGAGCATGTTGGGCTTTGATCCTGCCAACTGAGTCCACCATGTCAGCAACCTCATCAGCAAAGTCGTTGAAAACTCTCCCAGACAATCCAGCTCCATGATGCACCTGAAAGCAAGAAGCACACAACCAACATAACATGGTGAATGTGCCAGCGGAGTGAAATCTGCGATTTTTGATCAAGTCATGATTCTTCCCAGCAACAGAGGACCAGTGCAGCAGGAACTTCATCGAAGACCGCAAAGCACTTTAGACACAAGCAAATACAATGTGCCATGAAAGTATGTCACTGGGCCTATTTTCTTCCATACATCTTGATGGCCATTACCACTTAGAAAAAAAGGGATGCACTTCCCTTGCGCAACTAGTTTTGGACAACAACCAGCAGCACACTTTGGAAGCAGCACCACCATGCATCAAATGCTAATGGCAAGTCCACTGCCTAAGAGGTTTTTTGGCACCTTCAAACGCCGCTTCGCCACCCCTGTTGTCAGTGAGCTTGGCATCAATTCCTTTTCCACATTCTCCTTCTCCCTCATCTTTCGCAGCGTTCTGATGGCTCCTGCAGTCTCCATCCCTGCTGGTGTTCCTGGCAGCGCCTCTGGAGCTTCTGCCAGCTCAGCTGCCATCTCTTGGACCTGCTAAAACAGCACTCTGTTTGTCAGCCAGGTCCATGTTGTGGTGCACTGACGTACAGTTGATACTGAACAACAAAGGCCTTTGCTTCATTGGCACATTCAGCTAGTTATGGCAACAGATTGTAGCACAATATGAGGTCAAGTTGACTGAGCAATTTCGACTGAGTGGTCAACACAACCGATGCACATTCCATACAAAACGGTCTGGATAGGCCCAATATTGCCCATTAAACTCACAATTTAGACTCTCACAACATCGCGTCATTGTGACAGAGGCCTGCAGAGTAGCAGTTGCGCAAATGCAACAATGGGAGGCAAACACCCCACCCCACCCCACCCCACCCCATCCCACTGTGGTGACAGCCAACTTCCAGCAGGTGTCTGGGCAATGTGTCTTTCAAGGCGGGATGTGTGGGAGACATAGTACTTTGTGAACGAAGAGCCTCACATGATCTGAGCAACAGCAGGCAAAAACACTCACAACAGCACGTCTGGCAGCTCGCTTCTTGGTGTTCTTCAGCTTCTTGGCCTTAAATTTTCTCTTATCACGCTCTTCCAATGCAGTTGAGTTCAGCCTTGGGGGACGGTAGACACCACCATCATTCCCATTGGCAGTGTCAGCAGCTTTTGGCACCAGCATGTCAGGTCTTGGACCACATTGGTGGAGGTCTGCAGCATCTGGCAGCAAGAGAGAACACCATCAACATAGCATAGGGCTGTGACACATTTTACAACCAATCGCCACCTGTACAGCAGGTGACTCAGGCATAAGCAGCTGATTCACAATGGTATCCTTCGAACAAGGTGTGCTGCATGGTTGGAACTGCTGTGGCTTGGTTGCACTGAGGGCAGTTCTGAGAGCAAGTTTCACTGCTTTTACAACCACAGCAAAAACGTTGTGCAACCCTGGCTTGGGATTGGCTTCAGTGACATGTCTTGACAGGTTATCCAAGGGCCACATAACAGCCAAATTTCACAAGTCGCCAATGTCCCAACCGCATGACTCCTGTGCTATGGCTGGTGCAAGGCAAATGTGCTGCAAGCCACCAGTTGCTTATACACGTCCCCAACAGGTCCTGAAGTGCCCAGTGGAATGCAGCACATAGGTGGCAACTTGCCATGTGCTCACAAAATTGGATAAAATACAAAACGTAAGTATAGAAACCAAGTACAATATTTGAAAGTGCCATCATTGCAGTATGACAGCTGCAACCACCTGTACCCTGTCCAGCCTCCTCCGCCTCCTCTGCTTCCTTTGCCATCTTGGCAGCCCTCAGCAATTTGTCAAGTTGGTACTGCAAGCGCCTGTCGATTGGACGAATCTTCTCCTGCACCAATCAGAGCCCAGAAGTGGCAATCGCAACAACAGCCATCCGGGCAACGCTGTGAATCAGATGCAGCCACCATGCTCAAATACCATTGACTATGTGATGACTGCAAGGAACGGATGTTCCAAGGCAAGCTGTTGAGCAGATGCTGTTGTGCTCAGATTCCCATGCATCTGTTTAATATTGCTCTGCGATGCAGCATCTGCATGCCACGATGCTGGGGCCGGCCAATGCATATGTGGAGAATGGTGCATCCACACCTCACATGTATGCCCCAAACTAGCATTGATTCAGCAATGTCCCAGAACTGGCCACCAAGGACAACAAGGAGTGCATGTCAAGGGCATGTCAACGCTCGTCACATGCCTCCGCCAAGTGCACGTGGGACCCCCTACACTGCAATGAACAAGGCGGATTCTGACCATTGCACTTGCAGACGCTGTGATGCACCCATTTTTGGAAGTATTCGTCATCTTTCATTGGTCACGCTGACAGACATAGGAAGGTAGTAGCAAGAGTGCGCACGAGGTTGTCCCAGCAATATAACATAAAAGAAAAAGATTTTTGCACAGGTAGCTTGTGATAGGAGACGCAACACATCTCGTAAGAGTGGGATCCGAGTTCCTTTCATTTCATATCAATTACTTCTGGGAATCTTAGAATGCTCTGGATGGAGGTAATCAACAAACGTAGTCAAAGAATCGCTGTTAACGGAATTAGGACTGGCATCACAAGTCCAAGTCCAAGGGCAGCACCTCAGCAAAATCAACTGGACCATAGAGAATATCGGTGGTTGGGTGCCATCAAATGGAGCAGTAGATCTTCCGAAACCACGCATGCAATGGAAAGGAATGCTTTCTGTGGCATTGCCTGCAGCATGACAGGGCAGTGCATTGTATTTGACAAATGACCTAGATGAACATTTACACCACAGACGATGGCCTGCTCACCAAATTGGCTCGAATTTCCACCAGCCTTACAACAACAGGGTGGTCCTTGACGGACTTGCCCTCAAGCTTGAGCAGCAGGAAGAACAAAATGCACAGGCAATAATGCAGCAGCAGTAGTTGCTTGGCCTCAAGATAGTTGAGCCCCTCATTGTCACAGAGTCCTCCAGCTCTGACCTGCGTTCATAATACACATGTATTCACTGAATGGTGCAAGAGTTTGACCTTTTCTGTCAAGTCAGTGCAGCATTGTGTGTTGCATCCAAGAGCACTGTGTGGCAAGCGAAACCCTGCGCAATTTCTTGTGTCTATGAGCCTTTCATTGCCTCCTCTCCAATGATGCCAAGGTACAAAATGATGCATGAATCGATCACTGTGCAGAATACCCTGCATGAAAGGGCGCATACAAGTCATTTCACCTCTTGCCATCGCATTGTGTAAATTGGGCAAGTTGGAGGTGTACAATTGAGTGTTGTGACTGACTACGAAATACCAAGACTCTGGCTGTAGTTTAGCACTCTTGCCAAAGCAAGCTTGCAAAGTGAGTCAGTGGTATTGGTGCCGAGTTCTCAGGACGCCGGTCCTATCATGATGGGGCAATTCTGTGTCTACAAATCTAGAAAAAGAAAATAGAATGCTGCAAGCAGTCACAAGGTGCCCACAGCAAGGCTGTTTCTACAATCCACCAAACACTGCAACATGGAAGCCTAAACAATGGCACAAAACACTGGCAGTTGTCAAGATAGCTTGACTTGCATGCAAAAATACAGAGAGCTCACCTCTTTAAGCAGGGGCGTGATTTTCTTTCTGACCTCATGCAGACTTTCCTTTAGCTCAGCGCACATGGCAGCAACCTCAGGAATATCATCAATCGATACAGCGCCCAATTCCTTCCCCCTTTTGAGAATGGAGACATCTTGAGATGTGGCTGCAGCATGTCTGGTGCCGCTCTGCACTGTCACACAGAGTTTCAGAGCGAAATTAGTGGCCATTGACACAGATTAGGCAGAGAGTGACGATTGGTTCAGCAGCACCTCAGCTATACAGAACACAATCGTTTCGGTGTTGAATCATGAGTGCAGAGTGTGAGAACTTAACAAAAGGCCACTGTTTTCATGCATTGGGAAACAGGGAGCAGCAAAAGCAACCTCTGTGCAAGACCTGACTGTACCTCCAGGGGACCTTCTTGATCTCCTCCACTCTCTGCTTCCGAATCGCTCAACAGCCCAAAGTCTTGTTCAGACAGTTTGCTCAGTCTCTGCTGCTGCAGCCTGTACATTTCCTCCTCCTCAGCCCTGCGGGCCTCTGGGTCACGCTGCAAGTTGAAAACCGTCAGACAATCAAGCTGGCCATTATGCGCCTACTACAATGCCCGATTACCAAGCGAGGCAGGCACAACATTGCCAGCGAATTGTGCACTGTTGCATTCTTCGAATTTGCTGCTGCAAAAGTCAGTCGCTGAGGCAATCTGCACTCCCTCGCAAGAATATCTGCTCAGCAAAGGCGAATGGATGCGGGCTGACCTCAAATTCCAAGTCATCGCCATAATGGTCGTCGATTCCACCCCAAGCAGGCTCGCCACCCTCTTCGCTTCCACTGTCCTCGCTGTCGAGGCCTTTGTGCCTCTGAATCTCCGTCCGAATGGCCCTGGCCGCCTTGGCAACTGCGGATTTCAACAATGGAGACATCACCAAATCGCCAGGGCTCAAGGGCTTTGCAGAAGACGTCGTGGCGGGCAGGCCTTCATGGCACAACAGGGGGGCGCGAAATCATCCGGGGACTGACGGCACTCACTCTCCGCGACTTTGCCCCCTTGCCGCAAGGCCGACGCGACCAGCTCTTCCTCGCTCGTCCCCTCGGACTCCCCATCCTCCACATCGCTGCCGCCTTCAGTTTCCGAATCAGACTCGTCCGAAATGTCCAGAACGGGTATCTCCTCGTCGTCGTCGCTCTCGACGTCGCCTTCCCGCCGCCCCCTCCGCAGCTCGCCGATGGCGTCCAAAGACACGCGGTCACGCGACTCGGCGAACGCGTCGATCTCATCGTCCATGGGCTCGTCCATCCGACGCTTGGGCGTCATCCGAACTGCGCCGCAGGCGGTGGCGGAATGCCCGCAGAGCTTGCGCGGATTCCGCCCAACGCCGCCGATCGAGGGGCCGCAAACTCCTGCTCAGGCGCTCTGGTGTAAAATGGTGGTCGGCAAATAGGAAAGAAAAGAAAAAACGCACCAGATGCGTTGACCGGTGTCCGGCCAATTCGTCTCAGGACAACTTGTCTAACGGACAAGTTGTCTAAGGACAATTGGTCTAAGGGCAACTTGTCTAACGAGTGATCCTCGCGAAACGCGGCCACGAGTTGTGTACCAATGACGCAAACTTCTCTGCTACAAATACCACTCGTTTTCAATGCCGTTGCGTGTCTTCATAATCAACATCAATTTTTACAAAACAAGGCAATGAGGTAGCCGTCAGCTTCCTATTTGCCCGAGCAAAGCAGAGTTTGTGGTCAATTCGTTGAAGTCTAATGTTGAACACAAACAAAAGCTATGGTTCTATTAACTCCTAAAGCCTGGAAGTGATTGTCGATGATCATGCATCAAGAGAAGTGTTGCGTGTGTTCAGGTGCCCTGTGGTGAAGTCAAGTGCAATGTCGACTCCGTCTTTGCGTTAGACGGGTTGTCTTTAGACGATTTGAGTCAACTCGTCTGAGCAGCGCCCATCAATTGCATTTAACCTTCAATTACATTTCATTTCGTTTGTGGGGGACCACCTTCCGAACTGGTTCCTGGGCGCATTCCTGGCACCCGCACAGGGGGCAGGACAGCACAGGAAGGTGATCGGCGGTCCAGTCACGTGGTTGGCGGGTGTGGCGCGGTTTGGCGCAGCGTGGCATTGCGTGGGACGTCGATTGGAAGCTATGGAAAAGGGACATTCTACAGGGCGAGGAGGTGGATCGATGGGAGAGGTGGCTGAACGTCAGCGCTGTTTGGCAGCGATGGAGCGTGCAGATTCTCCAAGGCACGAGACCAGATCGACGGGAGAGGCTGGCGAGAGGGAGAGTCGACCGGCAGATATGGAGCACGGAGATTCTCCAAGCCGCCAAGGTGGATCGACGGAAGAGGCAGGCGAATGGCAGCGCCGACTGAGAGCGATGGGACCAGCAGGTATTCCAAGGCAAGAAGGCGGATCGGCGAGAGAGACGGGCCAACGCGTGGAGTGCGGACACAAGGGATTAGTTTTGGGGTCTAGGGGAATGAGGTGAACGGACGAGGGCATTGCAGCCACCGGCTTAAGTTGGAATGCGGATATGAAGATGTTGATTTGGGGATTTAAGGGATTGCGGTGAACTCATGAGGGCCTTTGGGCAACCGGCTTGAGCTGGAATGTAGATATGAGTGAGTTGGTTTTTGGGTTTCCGGGGAATGCGCTGAACGAGTTAGGGCCCTCGGGCCACCGGCTTGAGCTGGAATGCGGATATGAGCAAGTCAACTCGGGTCAACGGCATTTCAGACGAGTTGTCCATTAGACAGAATGTCCTTGGACCACTTGTCCGTTAGACGAGTTGTCCTTAGACGAAACGGCCGCTACGCGCGTTGACCCCTAGGGACGGGGCAGTGCTTTCTCTGCGGAAAGATGTCGATCTTCGTTGTGCGCGCGCCCATGGGAGTTCAGGGGCAAGCGTTTTCGGCATGTGGATTTCCATGGTGCATTTGACCGACTGATCTGCACCACCAGGAATGGGCAACGGTCGTGAGAACAACCACTCCTGACCCAATATAATTCTCCCAGGGTCGCTCAAAAACCCGAGACGCGACGAGGAGCCTCCCACATGCGTCGCCCATATTACGTAAGCTGGCTTGACTTTGATCCATCGTTTAAACTGCATGCCAAACTTGGGTTTCAATTTGCAGAAATCTGTTGTAAGCGATCGCCATCACCATGAAATTCTGCACAAGAAGGCAAGGAGGTGGCCGTTGGCTTCCCGTTTTGCCTAGCCAAAGCGGCTTCCATGATTTGATCATCAATATCTGGTGTGCAACACAACAGAATCCGGAGTCCATCGGTTCCCGGTTTCCAAGAAGCGCGTGTCAACGATAGTTCATTGCGAGAAAGTGTTTAGGCCAGTGAAATGTCTACACATCTGTGGAAGGACGTTTTTGGAGGACTGCACCAAGACCAATACCAACCGGCGCTGACAAAGGCAGGCAGGGTCGGGGGCTGGCGACCCCTGAACGGGGTCCGTAGGCTCGGGTCCACAGCAACGGTTTACAACCGAGCAAAGGGGGTTCTGTCCCTTATATCCAGTCCATTCATCAGCGTATTTGAGTCAGTCCCTATCTCACCACTTTTTGTTAAGACTCGATCAGCTCTCAATATAACAACGCCTCTTTGTGTCATTGATTATTACCATCGTGAACATCACGGGACGAAGATGAAGGCTTGATGGTGACGAAGGCAGGCAGGCTCGAGTCCACGGCAACGGTTTACACCCGACACAAAGAGAAAACAGGAGTTCTGTCCCTTATATCCAGTCCGCTCATCAACGCCTTTTAATGCAATTCCTAGTGCCTCATCATCTCTTTCTGCGTTCAGTTGCTAATAATAATCAATCAGTTCTAGTTACAACAATGGCACACAGACAAGAACATCGTTACAAACCGAGGCAGGCCCCATGGGCCCACCACCTTTGGGCAACCCGCGAGCTTGCTGGAAGCTGTTGACACCCTGCCCGCATGCCTCTCCGGTGCGGTCCCCGCGCCCCCGGCCTGGCCCACGGCAGCTGCGCCGAATCAAAGCCGCACGGACAGCCCTGCCATCAGACGGTGATCTTATTCTCCTTTGTGTTCCGCTTCAGGGCCTAAATCGGTGCCTGAAGCACCGCAGGCGAGGAAGCCTGCTCGGAACATCGCGTTGCGCCGTGTGCGCGTCCGCTTTTTCTGCTCCTGTAGACGGGGGGTCCGAAATCTTCGAGGGCGCTTCTGGGTCCGAGGCGGTTGCGTCCGGCGTCTTGGAGGTGACAGAGGCCCTGGCGAGCGCCGAACAGGCCGCCTTGAAGGCCGAGAAGGCGGTTGACAGGGTCCGGAGACTGCCCAGCGCCTGGCCAGACCCTCTGGTAAGATTTGGGAACTACTTCCCGAGCTGGGTTTGGGTTGATGCTCTTTCTTGAGGCCCAGCTTTGGCCCCGTCGATGGTGCTAGAGTTGGGTACCAGCACAATTTGACACCCTCTTCTCCCTGCTTTTGCTGTTTGCGACCCTGCGTGTATCTTGTGCAACAGCTGTGTGGACGTCAGCAGTGGTGGTGATTGCTAAGGTACAGGACAGCTGTGCTGCTTGTGAGAAAATAATGCAGCGGATGGCATGTTCGCCACGTTGAGTATTGTGGATGAGGCACAGCGAAGAAAGACCTCTGCATACAGACCGTCAACCCAACCAAGACATAATCTGTCTTTTCCTCTGTAGAAATGCACATGAATGAAATGTAATTTTGTGGGGTGGACTGCTAGAGAACAATCGCCTAGAAATACGAACCTGGTAAGGTGATCAACTCGGTCCCTCGCTGCTCTCTCACCTGTGAAAGTGTTTTGTGCCACCAGTGTGCCTAGATAGATATTGTGTGCTGTCTGCCAACAAAACTGCCATTGCCAAAGGCACTGATCTGAACTGCATGAAGATCAGAAGAAACGAGTTTCTGTCCACCCATAATGCCGTACTTACCATTTGCGCTGCAGCAGTTTTAAAGGCGAACGTGTCATGTTTGCAGGCTATTGGTAGGCCCACCTGTCTATTTTCGATAGAGGCAGTGACTTGCATTGCAGCAGTTCCTAAAGCAAAAATGTTTGCCTGTGGACCAAGAAGGACACCCTGTCTGTGCACCCACAAAATTTGGCCTCCATCACACAGTTCCATCGACAATGGTTTTATTTTTTGCTTGTTTTTTCGTGTGTAGCTCACAAGGCATGCTTCAAGAGCACCTATCAGCCTGCTTTTGTGCACTACTAGTGTTGTTTGCACCATTTCAAAGACCTTGACACAGCAAATGTATATGTGGTATATGTTCCACCTGCCTTGTGCTAAATTTCTTCCCATCGAATGCGCCAGGCTGTGGCAAGGGTGCATGTGGCAGTCTATCCATCATCTCTTTCGTGAATTTAGCTGTGCGTCGACAGGTTGTGAAATATTTGAAGCGGCTCAGAGACTCGTTGCCAACAGCGGGACTGTTGCTCTTTGCCATCCTTGTGGGCTCCCACATGATGGGAGCACAATTCCAGTTTATTGGCGGCTTCATTGGTGCATTGCTTATTGCCATCTCCCAGTACTTGAAGAGGACACTTTCGATGTCAGGTCAGAACACAGGCAGCCACTTAAAACCATTGTCCAAGTGACAAGATTTGCTGATCACCTACTCACGATGATAATGATGTGGGACGCTGAGAAATGTTGCCACTATATTGTCTTCGCTGGTCAGTGCCCACTTTGGGGCATCGCCACAGTGTTGACATGTTGGGCCTTTGGTGTTCTGACACGTGTCAACAGTCAGGGTACATACTTGAGCCAGCTGTGAAAGTGCAGGGAGTTCCTAAATATGGTAATTCATGTGACCAGGGGCAATAGCGGCCTTCTTTGTTGGAGGTGCCACAATGGCAACCAACTGCCGTTGTGGAGCAACCCTTCTTGCCTTTTTCTTCAGTTCCTCTAGGCTCACCAAGTTGAAGCAGGAAAGGAAAGCGCTGCTGACAGAGCACAAAATGGATGGGCAGCGAGACTGGAAACAGGCAAGAGCATGTGCTGCGCAGCCACCGCTTTGCTAAGGGTGCATTTGGTGCTGTTAATCGAGCAATATGGAGGCTCTGTGTTCATGTGAGAAGATCTTCAGTAGCTTGAATCTCATCTTGAAAGGCTCCAATCTCATTCTCATTTTCTAATGCGCCAATGATGTCCAGCTTGCGCCAAGAGAAGAGAGAAGTAGGCATGTGCAGCAGGGCTTGTGAAAGTTCAGGATAGTGAGTGCCAATGCCTGCCACAGCAGAGTTACTCCACGAAGCGCCGACCTGCCAGTTGCTTCAACTTTGGTGTCTAAGAGCGATTTTGCGGGCATGCGGTCTATTGTTGCAAGCAGCTAGCACAAGGCATTTGATTAAGCGATGGCCATCAACTTTCAGCTGCATGGAAGAAGCATCAATTTCCACCAGAATCGTTCTGTATATTTGTATATGATCTTTGGGCTGGGAATTGATTGTAGGTTCTTTTCTGAATGTGCATCGCTTCACCTGGCATGCTGCCTTGATGGGCAGAGCGCGCCTCATAGCAACCCTGAATGCATGCACAGTCATTGGTGATCGTACACCATAGAGTTTTGGACTTCATTTTACAATCTTGCCCAAGGTACACATGCGAACAAGTTCTTGGCATTTCAGGTCATAGCGAATGGTGGCGTCCCGGCCATTTTGTCCTGTGCAATTGGAGTCCTGGCAGACTTCAAGAACGTGCCCCTGAGCTCGAGGTACCATCTCTTCTCCTGCCACAGCCGTTTTGCTAAGTTGTCACAGATGCTTCTACCAGAACATGACAAACTACTGTCTTAAACCCCATTGGTGATGTCTCATAGGTTGTTGCAGGAAGGTAGTTGCTGTTCTTCACTTTGGTGCAATGCTGGTAAAACTTTGAATGTCCTACCTGCTCTAAGAGGCTCTCTTGTGCTGGTTTGTCAATTTCTGTGGCAATTGTTGCTAGGACCAGCAACACAGCTAACTCCACACAGGCAAGCTGTCCTCTTGTGATTTTGAGCATTGCCAGGATTCTTCAGTGGCTCATATGTGATTGTGTGGGAGAGTCCAATACATTTGCAAAGGCATTTTGGAAGCTGGTGGTTGGTCAGATAGGCTAGCTGCAAGCAGCAAAATGTGGCTTGCACTCCTACCCATTTATTGCAAATGGACTGCTGACACTATGGACAATGCTTTGCTTCCTTTGGCAGAGATACAGCAGACCCATAAAAATGGACCATATTCGCTTTTTGGGAGAAATTTTCCTGCCCAGGTTAATAGCCTTTTTGGAAATGTTCATATGAATGCATGCTCTCTCGCCGGAAAAGCTAACTATGGCCCCAATGTTTCCTTCACAGCTGGTCAACTGCTGTTACTTCCTTGCTGGGGGCGTTCTTGGGGTATTATGCCTGTTGTTGTGGCGACACATGGGCGTCAGAGGTGGGGATGTTGAGTACTGACACACCGCGTCTGATCACATCGGGTCGACCAGTTCGGAATGGGACCAATGGCGGTGTTACGCTGCTGGGGTTAGCAGCTAGCATGGCGGGAGGGCTCTTCATTGGGGCAGTGTTCTATGCGTTCGGATTGGTGGGGGGTGCAGCAGCAGTATCGTCCATTGAGGTAGGGACACATAATCTCAGCCTGTTGTGTTTTCCATTTGTACAATGGCATTATACTGGAGCAGCTGCTGCACTGTGGACTGCGGGTGATCCCGCCACTGTGGCCTCAGCTTTTAGATTTGCAGATGGTGTTGTGGCCAGAATGAATTAAAAGTCAGCTGTTGGCCATCCTGAAGTCCAGTAGCATGCCGTGCTGATGGGTGCACAGCGAGCCTAAGGAGCTGTAGGAGCTGATGGAATTTTATTGCCCATTGTGCTACTAATGAATGTTGCAGAATCTGATGATGTGCTCGAGAATCGGAAGGGTGTCAGGCTCATTTAGAGAATCATAACTGAATGGACAGCGCCATTCACTTGCTGGTTACAGGAATAGAACATTACTGCATGCAGTTTTCCTTGAAACAAATTTGTGTTCACAACTTTGTGTCCGGTGGCTTCATTCTCAGTGTCTTGTATTTGGGTATGCTTGCATTGACACTTCAATTCGAACCCATGGTGCATTCTTAGTTTACTACAACACTGATTGGAAATCGAGAGATGATCTGTCAAGTTAGCATGCAACATTCTGTACATCACTGTTGCCGTCCAGTGAACGTGTTTGAGACCCATGTCAATAAAACCCTGAGCCCTGTACCATACCTAATGAGAAATTAGTTGACGCATCCGTCTACCTTTGACATTGAGCTGCTGAAGCGAGGCTGTGCCCTGGATCAGACTCCAGTTTCCCAGTGGTGGCTTCTTCCTCTCGGCCTGCTGGGCGGGCTGGCTGGATCTATCATCGACTCCATTTTGGGAGCCACCCTTCAATTCAGCGGTTTTAATTTGAAGACACAGAAAGTTGTTAATCGCCCTGGGCACCCCAACGAAGTGATGCACATCAGCGGGCTGAATATTCTGTCGAACAACCAGGTCAATCTCGTTTCGGCCTCCTTAACTGCCCTGCTGGTGTCGAAAATCGCCCTTTTGATCTTTTAAGGCGGCAGGACAGGGGATGGCATGCCTGTTGCAAATGCAAGCAGTGGCTCGCATGGTAGATCTGTGTGCCTGAGTTGAAATGATGTGGAGTAGGCGAGGTGGCGCAGGGAGGTGGCTCTTGTGCTGAAACGAGTGGAATTGGTGGGATATATTGCGATGGTTGGCGCTTGGTGCAATATCAAGGGGTCAATAGCAGTGCTGTTGCATCGCTCAAGTGCATAGCATGTCAAGGACCACCCATCCATCCCAAACTATTGGGGAGACAGTCGCCAAACTTTGCCGAAATTTGGCCGCGTTTGCCCAAGCTTGTGGATGTTTTGCTGGCGTGCTTGCGTCGTTTTATGAATTATGTCTGCATTTCCTACGTGGTTTTGCTCTGATTGCAGTCGGTGCAGCGTGTTCTACGTTGTCTTCGAGATTGGTGCAATTCACACGCATCGAAGAGCGGAAATTCTCGGAATTTCCATAGTGCAATAGATACCGCATATAATACGGACTTCTTTTCGAGCCAGCATCACATACCCAACACGTTTCTTTTTTTGTCTAGACTTTTAACTCCAAAGTAGTGTGCTGAGGCTTTCACTCACCACAGTACCAGTCCCATCCTGCGCGTTTGACCACCGTTTCATGTCCATGGGAAATCCAACACAGTCCTTAAGCACACAGGACTCGCTCTTGTTGCGCACCTATTGCCCGTTTTCCCGTTAGTGGCTTTGTGCAGCCACGAGAATGGAAGCTAGCTGACAACACATCTTCCGCACACAGCACATGGTCGCAATTTTGTGGGGTTCATCCACTGGAACTGCACACGGGCCAATCCACCTCCGGCATGAATGCATCTGGGGGGCTGCGAGTAATCTGCATACGCCCGTATATGGGCTGGAACGTGCATCAGCTTAAGGAAAAGACCGCATTTTGTTGCCTGAGGTTGGTGTGTTTCAGGCCGAAACGACACGCATTTTCGTTGTTTCGTTACGAACTTGCATGTGTCAAAGTTTCTGGTGAATCTGACTCCAAAAGCAAAGCTGGGTGCAATCAGTTGCGCTCGTCAGCCGCTGTGCTCAAAGCACAGTTTGGCCATGTTTTGCAGTGCGCGAAAGGGACAGCACTTGGTTCTCTCGAGGCCACGAAAATAGATAACGAACCTCCGTACTAGCCGACGCAGCACCCCAGATTGCTTTCCTCAGTGCGCCATGTGCCGTACGCAGCTGTAAAGTACTTGCACTCTGGAATACCTTTTGGAGCCCCCTACATTGAGCGACATTGTAATGAACTGGACAGTTATGCTGACTTGCCCAAAAAAACGCTAGAAGGCGGTCCATGGACCAGCCTCATTGCCTTGAAGGCCACGAGGGCAAAGTTGGGCGTTGTATCCGACGAGCCATGGAGCGGCCCAGTCAACAGGGGACGCCCCCTTTCCTTCCCATGGCGGCCTACGTCGTGGACCCGCGGCTCGCTGCCGGAAGGGGCGAAGAGTATTCAGCGGCAGCGAAGGTAAGCACCTCCCTCCCCCCCCCCCATCCACCCAACCCTTTCCTCCTTGACGAAGAGCCGCACTGCTTCAAGCCGGAAAGGTCCGCAAGAAGGACCTATCGTGCGCGAGGAAACGGGCCTGGCGACCAAGGTTTCGGTGCGTGACGCTGGCATCGTGAGCTTTGTAGCGAACGGAATCAGTCAGGGGCGAAGCGTGCTGTGTGTGCATCGGTGTTGTTGATCAGTTTGCATTGAGCAGCACCAGAGAGTGCCAGGGCTCAGCCATATGACAGCAAATTTCCACACGTGTCCACGACCTTGCATCCTATCCTTTGATTGGGGTGTGCAATGTCCACCTGATGTCAAAAGGCACAGATGGAATGTGGGTTTCATTGTTAGTGAAAATGAGCAGCATTTCATAGTATGTGCAACCCACTCCTGTTCAAGGAAAGGTGAAGCGGAGAAAAAGAGAGGCGCTCACTGTGTTATACTTTAGGTTGGGCCTGTTGAGCGCACTGGGCACATGTTTGGGAAAGGCTTGCACTGCAAGCAACTGAGCAGAGAGTTCTGCGTGACGCTGCAATGCAACGGTCAGCATCCCCTTGAGTGCAAGGGTAGGGCCTCTGCAAGTGGAAATGGTTATTTAAGTGGAATTTGACTTCAGGACATCTAGTCTAAGGTCACAATGCCCATGTGGTGTCTGCTCAGCGCGAGAGGGAGGAGAGTATGCTTGATGAGACAAACTACCATTTGCCTATGAGTCACAAGATTGAGAACAGCCTGGACACAGAGGGCCTGGAGCAGGCTTCGCTGCATGAGGCCATCGGCGAGGACAATGTGGGCTTCAGGCTATTGCAGAAGATGGGGTGGAAGGGAAAGGGGCTTGGCAAGAATGAAGATGGTGAGTAGATGAAGGTTTGCATCCTTGTCTTCATGTACTTTTGTACACTCCAAGCCCTTGGGAGAAAGGAAACTTGTTGAGCATCATCAGTTTGTAACACACAGTGAGTCACAGACTTCTATGGTCTCAAGTTGATTCTTGCCAAGGTATTGTCCATTGAATGAAATTCTTCCTTGCTGTTGAATAGACAGGTATTTTTAATTCCTGCATGCGCATTTGGCCTAGATCATGATGCAGGCAGATCTTGAGGTATTGCCTGCAGCAGGGATGGACGTATGCGCCCCTTTGTGATGACCACCCCTTCCAGATATCCTTGCCATCTTGCAGCATCAATTCATGCTTGTACTAAGACAGATGCAGTGCATTAAATTCACCATATTCACTAAATTCTGTTCACTGAATTCTGACTAACCAATGCGCGCAAGAACTCCCATTCCCCATTGGATGCTGCTGCAACCCCTGCCGCCTCCCCACTGTGATATTGGTGAATACATCGCCCTCTGAACTCTGAACAGGTTCAACATGATGCTGAGTTGCAGCGGCAACACATCGCAATGTGAGCCAACTAGGTTGTAGAATGAAAATGCAGCCTTGGCCATATGCTTAGTGAAATTTGTTTTGGCTGAGATGACACGTTCAGTGGGCGATTGTTTTGTGGAATTTATATGCAGCCAGAGTAGACCATTCTCATCGTCGCCCTTGATGGATTGTTCCACCCAGAAAACATTTCAATCCCTGCCAGGAGTTGAGTGCCTGAGCCCTTTGGCGTGATGCCTGTGTGAATGGACAGCTCCCATTCAGAGCGCATATACCAGAAGTAATGCTCTGTTCTTGACAACTTTCAAATTTGCAGCAAAGCGAATGCGATACTTTCGTACCTAAGTTGATACCTATGTAATGAGCTAAATATACACATATGGACTGAATAAACTGAAGAATACACAGCCCAGTGCGTTGTGTGGCCTTGCAAAAGATGGCACCAGGAGTTGCTCAGTCACCAATGTGTTGTTCTTGTCCTCACCAATCACCAACTGCTGTTGGTTTGAATGCACAGGAGACTGTCGCTTCAAGATCACATTAGTGTGTCTTACCCACTGATGGTACTTAGTGTCTTCCGATTATGTAAAGTACAAAGAGAGTGCTATTCTGAATGCAATGGTTTCTTGTGCAGTTGCTATTAGGTGGTTCTGGATATATATCTGCAGGTATCGTTGACCCCGTCGGCTTGGGAGTTGAAGGCCAGGGGCGCCTGGGCCTGGGGAAATTGGAGCAAGATCAAGAATACACAAATGCAGAAAACGTCACTCGTAAGCGTTTGGAGGTTGAAATACAAG
Source organism: Ostreobium quekettii (assembly GCA_905146915.1). Lineage (NCBI taxonomy): Eukaryota > Viridiplantae > Chlorophyta > Ulvophyceae > Bryopsidales > Ostreobiaceae > Ostreobium > Ostreobium quekettii. Next base: position 52,950 of record CAJHUC010000408.1, on the reverse strand, counting down.
CTGATGAAGATGCAGAAAGGACACAAAGGCGAGAGGTGAATTTGGTTCTTGTTGGATTGAGGGATCTGGCCTGCAGTTGATGTCCTTCGCAGTGCTGTGTGCCTGCACGTGCTGATTCTCGAGCGTTTAAGCAATCTTACCTTCGCTGCCATTTCGATATGATGTGCACTCTTGGTCCAATCGTTCACGAACGGCCATGGCACATCTTTCTTGGACCACAGAAATCAATTGCCCGAATCCTTGCCTCTGTGCCTGTGCATGAATGCGCTGAGGGACCATTGTCTATTTTGGCTTCACAGGTTGCTTGGTGGTGGTGGTGGTGGTGGTTTGGTGTGTTAGTATTACCGCCCTCTGGTGTTTTGCCCTGTGCAGTTGCAAGCTGAGAAGGAGCAACGCATCAGGGAAGAGGTGCAGGCAGTTTTGCAGAAGTTCTTCTGTGAGGTGGGCAACCCAAGAGTGCGTGCTGTGGATCGATGCTTGGTTGCCATTGACCATCTTGTGCCAGGGCACGCCCTAGCACATTCGCGGCAACAGCGGACAGGCATTTGACAGCAGCTGCAGTGAGCCATCATCAGCCACAGTCTGTGCTGCTGCATGAGTCATCAGTACCTGGCACAATCAAATATGCTGCTCATGAACCCTTTAGTGTGCTTCACAGCATCAATGTTCCAGAGATGTTTCTGGGAACTTTGCGATGTTTATCTTTAGGCAGAAATGTTTTGTTTTGCAATGAACAGCACTGGGTATAGGATAGCAACTGTGGGGACTACAATCCGGGGGTATTTTCCACTGGATGTTTCAGCAACATGAGCCATTGTTGGCTGGAGAAACTTTGAAGGCAGTGTGCTGCTAAGCAATGCTTTGCCAGCAGGTGATGACTTGAATCCGATTCCAAATGCCAACACCGCTTGCCAAATGCCAATAATTCCTTCCATCTTTGAGTGTGACTGATTTGTCTATGTTTCGCAATTCAGCCAACCCTGTGTTGTGTGGGAATCATCAGGTGTGCCACAAACAATACCAAAATGCAATCGAGCTGGAGGGTCACCTGGGATCATACGACCACCACCACAAGAAGGTGCATGCACGCCTTGGAAGTCATGTCGTTCAAGCTGCCCACTTTTGCCAAGCTGCTGCACCGCTCTGCCCTAGGAACTCTATCAGACAGCTGTTGGAGTCCTCATGGGTTGTGATCGCAGCACTGGTGCCCGCCTGCCGTTTAGGAAATTACTTATCCTGATCTACAGCACTTGAAGTCTCTTGTTGGCCCGGAGTTGTCTTCCCATATCCAACATATCAATGTTCTTGTACCTCAATGATGGAGATACTGCCTTCCAAAGGGTTGTTCAAGGGTGTTTCTTTGTGTACTTCCATTCAGACATACCAGAAAGTCTCAAACAGTTGGGATTTCTGACGGATTCCTTGTGGCATGTGGTCCGCAGAGGCTTGCAGAAATGAGGGCCATGGTATCAGGGAGGAACAAGTCAACTCGCATCAGACGCGAGCAGCGCCAGCTGGAGAAGGAGATGGCAGGATTCAACGACCAGTATGTACCTGCATCCACTTCAAAGTGCTGTGAAACATTATGTTGCATACACTCTGTTGCAGCAGCCCAGTGTGTGAATTATGACCAGATGTGTGGTTGCATGGTCAACAATTGTCTTGTGTTTCAGCAGCAATCAATCAGGAGTCCTAAAACTGACATTAGCAACCAAGGCCACAATGCCCTTTCTTTCAATGTGCAATTTGTGGTTAGTGGGCTGTCCCAGCCAGCCTCCTGCAGAATGTCAGCAGAATCATTATGCAATTGTGCATTGATTCAGCACAGTGCTGTGACGAATTCTGTGCAGATCAGTTGTGGTCCCCTGGGGTGAGAAGGAAGCATTCTCTCTGTTAGCCATAGCCTTTGTACTTGAGGTGCTTTGTGCCGGAGTGTTGCAACTTTTGTGTGCTGAAGCGTCTCTGTACCCAGCGTGGCAGAACTCCATTGATTGTTGTCCATCATTGATGCCATGTATTCTGCTACTGTGGTGAGCACTGCGTGGCTGCGGCACCATGGGCATTCGGGTTCTAAGATTGCCTGGCCGCCTGGGTTCCAATTCTGTTGATCACAATGTAGAGCTCTTCGCAGCGATCTTGAACCAGAAGTCTCCTCAACAGATGTTGTCCATAGCATGAACAGTGCTTCTGCGTTGACAAAATGAAGGCGAACGTTGGTTTGCCGACCCTGCTCACCAAAACTTGCAGAACACACCCTTTGCAAGTATTCGCCGATTGATTTGCCCATCTGGGTTTGTCAGGCTGCAGAGAGCACGCCGAGGGCGTGAGCAGTCTGGCCAAGCTGCCGCATCTCTAGCCCAAGAAGAACCCAAGGCAGGAGTGGACCTGACATCACAGAGGAGCACCATTCAGTTTGGGTTTGGTGGCAAGAAAACGGGCCAGCAGCCACAGGGAATCAGTCTGTCTGGCAGAAAAGGCGCACCTGCCCAACTGAATCGCCCAGGAAAGAAAGCCTTGCCAGCGCCAAACATTGCGGCGTTTGGGGATTCGTCAAGCTCTGAGGATGATGGCTGAAGAATCGAGGCAGGAGGTGTACAATCTCTGGTGCTACATTTGCGTGGTCGGATAGGGCAATGCCAGGAACCTGGAAACCAGCAAAGGGATGCAAACCTTCACTGGCGTGGGAGGGTGTGGCCCAGCTGTTGATGCTGCGTAGGAAATCACACGACGTGCCGAGTGGACTGGTTATGAAGGTGGTGAAGATGTGCAATTGCAGAGAATGGCGTCTGAGCTCTATTCTCAGAGTTCCCGGTTGAGATCGTTTGTTGTAAAGGCGTTTTCCATTCGCCTCAATTTCAAGGTGGTGAAGCAGCTCGATTGCGGCTGTTGACATTGATTGTACAGGCTCGTAGCTAGCAATTATTTTCATGTCGCAGTCTGCCATACTGTGCACAGATTGTCGCCCTTATTGTCAGCACACCCAAGGGCGACATCAAGGCGGTTGTTTAAGCCCTCGTTGGTAACTGATGCTAAGGGGGGTGGGGGTCCAGAACCGTGACTCTAAGAGAATGTATGGCTGCTAAGCCAAGAAGAAGTCCTGACAACATCCGCTAAACTCCACCGTGACTTCCACCGTGATACTGTGACACCGTGACTTACCTGCAAGTTGCAGCTGGAATCTACAGATGAATAGGGGGCAAAACGAACAATGCCATATTCAGAGTCAATGGGGTGGTCGCAACACTAGTGTTGCGACCACCCCATTGACTCTGAATATGGCATTGTACTGGCTCATGTCTATCTGATGTCGTCTGCTGACCTCGGTCATCACAGCTGATCACCTGGTAAGCAAAATCATCGATGGGGCGTGAGGTCAGGGCTTCGATATATCCCCATCTAAGCACGGGCAATGATGTTGTAACGGCATTGTCAGGGAACGTTCTTTACCGTAGAGTGTGGCAATATCGTCCAAGCGGCGCCCTTTATCGTGGTAGGGTGAAAGCGCCACCACGTTCGTTTCAAAGCTCTTGTTTCAGTTGGTGTTTTGCGTCTGGTAATCAACCCCGCTCGTTCAACGTATCTTCTGGTTTGGATATATGCACTTCCATTCCTGCCTATATTCATCCTTGACTTCAAAAGGACCCATCCTATTGCGCCTGCCCATTCAGGTGTTTGGACTCCTATTGCATGCATACCTGCGACACATACCTGCCAATGCAGGTGGAATAGGTGTACGACAACCCAATACAATGATGCCATTGATCATGCCGTTGGTTTTCACTAAGCATCTACATGGGACATACACCAACGAGGACGATGTGTCGGTTGAACTGGAAATACAACTGGAGCTAAATTTGTCGGTACAATATGGAATTAGGAGGTAACAGCGTCCACAACTGCCCGGCACCGCGCACAATGTGCAATGGATGAGCATCGCCATGGCTAATAATTGCAAGCGGCGAGGCCCTACGTATCCATGCCCTTTTGCCACCCCCGCTCACCGACTTGCTGCACAGCGCGGCGTCCACATTCTCTGCGTGCAATGAGGATTGGCATGTGTCTCGATTCAGGCGAATGCATATGGCCCCACCCTTGGCACATGTCCGTGAATACCGTGGCTGCACCCTCCTCCACAGGATTCGTGCAATGCATCCCCTTCAAAAGAAGCAGCTTGGAGCCTTCCCAATGAGCTCGAGTAAATCGTTGCATGATCTAGGTCGAAAAGTGGATGCGCCACTGCCCCTCACCAGCAAAGGCGATGGCGCGCACAAACTCACAACCGGAATGCCAACGATTCTCATTTCTGCCTGACTGGTGTCCTTGGACGCAATTATGTAATTGTATGCGCGTTTCGGACACGTACACGCGTTTCCGGAACTATGAGGCCTTGGAGTCAGAACTAAATGGCGCCGCCACTGTTCAATAGCACCATTCGAGGTGCCCGCTTGGTTGTTTAGAATGTTCACACTTGCTGAAACATGGCAAACCAAGCCGCTTCACCAATCCGGCGATGTCGGGCAGTGCTGACAGAAACATCATGGGAGAACAGGTTGCATTTGCGACACAAACAGAAGGCGGCGCCGCCTCGGTTCTGGACGCTCGGTCCGCAGAGTTGCGGATGAATCCATAACAAAGTGTGGACTAGGGGCAGGGACATGCGAAGATCAGCTCCGGAGCTGATCCGTCACGGATCTGTGACCGTCAGTACCACGAGAGCTAATGGCGTATTGGTGGGCCAGCTGTCCGTCCGCCCCGGAGAGCAGAGAGTCAAGCCTCCAAATACACTCGCTTTCGTCCGCTTACCTGCACGAGAACTTGCAGATCTGTGATTCCAACAGTGGCTTCACGCATCGCAGCAGCTGATGATTTAAATTCTGACCCAGCTCTGAATTATCTCAAATGTCCGGCAGTTGACGACCCCTCATCTTACAACAAGACGAATACTGCACTGAAAACAGGAGAGGCTGGGCGGGAGAAACACACAAAACTTGGGCCCCAGAAAAGCCCGACATCCCCAAGGGCCAGGAAATTCACTCGCCCTCCTTGGGCGCCTATTATTCGTCCTAAGCATGGCCTGGGCTTACAGTAAAACCATGCACCATGACTACGGAAACTCAGGAGCAGCCTGAAATGATACTGGACCAGCGGCCGCGGATTGAAGCCATCGGGATATCTCCCCGGCGTCCCCCTTAGCGTCAGACATGCATCAGCACGATAGACACCTCCAAAATCGCCATCTTCAAACCAAAGACAAGAGCAAAACCGTGAGCAACACGCACAGGTTCATTTCAAGAGAGATGACCGTGCAAGAGAACAAGGCAGCCTTCAGATGCTTATTGCACCAGAGGACGAACGGTCGAGGAGTTTTCTCATGAGAATCAAGTATTACCTTGGACACAACAGGTACAATATCATATTTTAGCAACAAATCCAGAATCCACGAGCTCTTGACCTTTAAAGGTCAAATTTGTGTGTTTTTCATTGGCTGCCGTAAGGTGGAAGCCCCTCACATCATGACAATTTGGCGTCTGTGAACCGCCTGGGCTCGGCAAGACGGACACGGTCACCTTGCCACGGTGGCCAACAGATTTGGGGGCCGCTCCACCCACCCATTGCACGGAACCCTCAATGGTCCAGACTCGATCAAACCAATCGATCATCGTACTGACGAATGCATGCAGGTGTGCATGCGAGGTGTGGCGACCCCTGGCTGGGGCCAGTAGGCTCGAAGACACAGCACAGCTTTACAGCGGAGCCAAGGGACAATAAAAATTCCGTCCTTTAGATCTTCTAGATCCGTTCATCAGTGTCCTGAATTCAGTTCCTATTGTCTCACCACCTCCTAGTGCGTCCAGCCAATAATAACACTCAATCAGTTCTGGTTACAACAGTGCCATTACGACATGATCTTGTTGATCCCGGACTCGTCTGAAGATTCTGGCGCGGGGAGCCAGTCGCTGGACAGGACACTGGACTGGGCCCTGCTCGTGACTGCGGTCAAAACCGTCAGACGCGCGCCTGGGGCCCTTCCACGCCCTCCCGCGTTCGGCCGTGCGGGAGCCACCTGCGCCGCGCCGCCCGCCTATGCGGGCTTGGCGCGAAAACAAAGGTCGCGGGGCAGATTCACCCCCCTGACTCCTGAGCCCCAGCCCGGGCGTCGTGCCCCTCGATGGGCCCTACCAGGATCGTCATCCAGAGGGCGGAGGGGGAGATGAGCAAGCGGCTGCTGGCCACGTCGTCCGCGGAGGAGACCTGCGTGGACGTGGGCGAGGAGGGCAGGTGACCGCCGCGAGAGTGCCGTCGCCATCGGTCCTAACGCACGGCGCGACCGGCCGGTCTCGGAATGAGCGCCGCGGATGTACGCAGTAAGTGTGCTGGGAAGCCGGGGATTGGCACTATGGGTCGGCAAAGGAGGCCAAACATGGGTGGGGGGGACTGGAAGATGGGCATCGAAGGCCCGAGGCTTGACGCGCGTGGGCGGGATCGCGCCCCCGGCTGGCGGTGCCGCCGGGGTTTTCTGCGGGCGCGCTGTTAGTTCTGTGATTGTTTTAGTTCGTCCTGCTTCCCCAGTTCCACGCGGTTGATCGACGCCGACGTTTGTCGCTGTCTTGAACGCAGAGCAGGGGAGTCTTCTCGCCTCAACGAGGAGCCTGGCATGATCGACACCGACGCGTTCATTGGCGGGCAGGTGCCTTCGGCAACACAAGGTGTGCTGTCGGTGTTGAAAGGAAGCGGTTGCTCTGCTTGTTTGACCCGTTCGCAGGCCGTGGCCTTGGGTTGCTGATCCCGAAGGCACGCGCAGTCCGAAGGCCGCAAACCTCCAGGGAGGAGATGATCACCCGCGACTCTGCTCAACATACCCGCAATCTCTCTTATGACGTCTTCTTGGATGTCGGCGGTTAAACCGGCAGCGTATTCTTTGGGACAGCTCTTCTCCGCACTGCAGGGATACACGCAGTCCCAAAGGTTTGCCTCCCGTTTCACTTGTCGATTTTAGTCGAGGTCGTCGATTACACGAGTAACGGTGTCCAAATTGTGGAGCATGAGGGGGACGAACGAGCAAGGACGAAAACAAGATTTGTGTCTCTGCGGAAGGTCTCCAACCATCAAACAGCTTCAGTTTAGAAGCTCAAGCACAAAATGCTGTGATCCCCGCCTGCAAGTACCAGAAAGGTGTCATTGGCCCGAAACGCCCGTCCCCGTCTTTGTACAAACTGCAGAAAACCGCGCACCAATAGGGCAATCAGTGCTATGTGATTCATATTGTTCTAGTCCCATCCTGGCGCCTTTCCGCAGTGCAGTCTACTGTCCAGGACAATGGCGTCATTGGGAAGCGCCGGATGACGTTGTGTGTCAATGAAACCGTGATTCACCTCGCACTGCATCCCCAGCGAGTGGCGACACCTCTCAGGAACGGGAGGCCGGACCATGCCAAGCAGAGCCCAGGAGGAGCCTCTTTCGGTGCAACAGCTCACCATCGTCTGACTTTGCATCCAAGCTTGGAAAGGTGGGAGCCTTTTTGCAACAACGAGCCATTCCACTAGAGCCATGCATTACAATACGAACAAGGGAGGAGCGCTGCCTTTGGAAAGCCCCTGGAACAGAGACGGCTCCTGCATTGCCAAGGGCCCCTGAGGCGAAGCGAAGACAGAGCCAAAATACAGTGCAATACCGAGAAGTAGTGCTAAAAAGCCATCATTGAATAGCAGTAGTAAATCAATCATCAGATCTTGTGCTCTCGCTGCCAATACGTATTTTGATTTTCCTCTGTAGCTGCCACCCCGAAAACCAGCCTTCCCCATTCAGCGCCGCGAATCGCTGTCAGCACATCGCTCCAGTCCACTGCACCAGGATTTCAATACCATGTCCCCCAAGGGTTTGCGTTTCTGAAGATACCCAGTAAGCAGGCTTTAGCGCAACACAATTGTAACTGCTTTGTATATCGACCCAATCAGTGCGCCCCATCCAGCAAGGACAGAATTCAGTATTAGAGAGAATTCCCTGTCGCCTGGGATCCGCCATGTGGCTTGCACCATATCGCCTGTGCCCGAGCTCATGGAGCGCCGCCCATGGATGTTGAAGGAAAGGGCATAAGATCAACGTTTCCCCCCCAATCCAGCCCTGTGTTGAAGTCGCGACATACCGTGACATACGCAAAAGGTACCGAACAGTGCAATTTCGGGGCTTCAACTTCGCGGCGAGGGCATCTGGCTGGGATCGAAGGGCTTAAAGTGATTGACTGTCGATGCGACATGCTGCCTGCTCAACGCGATGTTCTATAAAACATCACCTAAATTTTCCAACTGTCTTGGGCAGAATACAGACCAATTGCTCATCTTCCACAATTGGATTCTACATTCACATTATGGTCAATTGCTAAAAACAGTGTATTTGTAAGATTAAACGGTTTAGGGACCATGTCATGTGAGCATTTTTGGGGGCTTTTCTGCACCAACGGAAATTCGCACCGCACCCTTCCACCCAACGTTATAGGACGCACCGGGATTGCAGCGGCACAAAACAGCGTCGCATCCACCTACGCCTGTAATGAAATTTAAACTTGAATCGAGCCCTACTGCCCTGGTGCAACTAATCCTGGTCCGTTGCGATGCAGGAGGCTTTGCTTATGGCACCTCAGTTGGGTGCGGCCGGTGGCAATCCAACTGGCAGCATTATGGGAGGAGGTTTTGTCCCCAGCATTCTCTCGACAAGGTGCGATACACGGACACCCGAGAATCTTTGCAATCTGTGGGTTTCCATGTTTTGCACAGTACATCACTACATGATGAACAGTTGGTCTGTGAGATTTATCTCTTTGATGGAGTGAACAAGCTGACTTAAAATTCGCAACTCGTGGGTGCTGTCGTGTCACATAATTGGACATCCTGGTCCGTGATTCAGTACATAATTACCTGTCCGGGGTGGCTGAAAATGTGTCCCCGATTTGTTCAATATCCAGAGTGCAATAAAATATATTTATTCGCCACAACCCGGATATGATAAAATTTTGTGACTAATGGCCATTTATGATGGATGGAAGTACGGAACTGGATGCATAACCGGGAATTTTGAGAGCTTCTACGGCATAGGGATACGCCATTTCACTAGGGTCAATACATTCTGCCAACTGCCACCATAATGCAGATCTACACACCAATGCTTATACTCGCCGTGAAGCACTCACTTTCGCCTTTCCTTGTTTAAGGATTGTCTCAACAATGAACGGAATTGAAACTTTCCAAGCAAAACAAAAGTGGCATTCAGACATGTTGTAACTTTATAGCTTCCAAAACCAAAGTGAATTGCATTGGAAGTGCTATGTGTGGAATGAACCTGTGCTATCGAGTGTAGACAACATTCAAAGGGCGAAACCACCGTGTGACGCTCTCCCAGTTGTTAGCGATTCCACTTTCATAATTTTAGCGGCATTTGCGCGGTCATTGGAATAATATTGCTGACGGTGGAACGATGCTCGCACTTGCTAGTGTTCCAGAAGCAGCGGCAAAGAAATCCGTAGTGAAGAAGACTATTCGGCTAATCGTGAGGAGAGCGTACAGAAACGAGTCAACCAGCAAACTCTATGCCTTTGGGGAGGGCAGGAGGCTGATCATCGTACCCGCTGGGAGCTCCTTCGATGTGCTCAAGTGCGCCTCCACTGCGTGGCAATGCAATCAAGCAGCACATACAAAGAAATCTGCTTCAGATCGGGGCGATTCCCAGCAACCACTAGCACATTAGATACTTTAATACCTTCTGTAATCACACGTCATCATTGTATTACCCATGGCGTGACTCACTGTATCAGATGCTAAATGCAATGACAAAAATGTCCAGAACACACAAAATGTTCTTTGCCGCAAGTGTGGTGTATCGCCAGTCGGTCGAGACATTGTTGAAGTGAGCAATTGCTGTGAAAGTGAATTTTCGCCTGCCGTCTTGGTATTTGCTCGCCAAATGATCCTCGCATGTGGCGAAGTCTCGAAACGCGTTGTTTAGAAATATGTGTGGAAAATTTGCGCTAGCCACAGGAGGCAAGGATGCGCCCAGCTCAAGATCTCCTGCATTGCTGATTGCATAAATACTCCGCATTGGCAATGCGAATATTGGCATTAGAAGTTATAATTAATGCAATTATTGCATATATTGCATTATTGTATATATTATATATACAGCAGACCGCGCGGGGTTCTAGCACCCAGAGACAACTTACATTTGTAGCAGCATGAGCCATTTCCCACAGATTCCAACGGCATTTGACTTGTAAAACCTGCCCACAGAACTGCATTGAATATTCGTTGTACGTTGAATGGGAACCCCACTTGAAACGCCATTACAATTGATGTGGTTTGACTATATCTTGGAGTGGCCGCTGGGTGTTGGGCAACGATATCTACAACTTCAGATTTTAAATGATAGAAGTGCATTTGCGCCGATAGATCATTGTCGCACCATGCTCATGAAAATGGGTAAATAAACAAGCATGATGTCCAGAGATTGATGGGAAGCTTCACCACAGCTTCCTTGGACGCCACCCACTGCCTTGGAATATTTATCACGCTCTTAGTACTGCAGGTAGCTGGTAATACTCCATGCGTTTGCCCCACTGAGCCAGCGGCGTACCCCGAAGTACTCCCCGCACCCCTTGGCTGTGCTCTAGTACTTAAGGGGACGTTGTATTCACCGTCGTACCCATAATAGTACATTGTGACGGCAATACGGTGCTGGTCACCCGCCCCCCTCGGCGACCCCCACAACCTGCACCTCACGTAAGGCAGTAGCAGTCGCGTGGGACCCAGGTACAATCGGTCATCCACACCAGGGCGCGCCAGCCCCGACCGATCTGCTCCACCACGGTTACGTGATTCTTGGCTTAGGCCTCGTATGTGCCATGCTGGCCATCAGCTTCTCTCATCACGATCTCCGCTGACACACATCACTTCTGCGATAGAATAGGTTCGCACACAGGTGCTCCACCCGTGACCAACATGTGAGCACCACAGCCCCCACAGCGCCCCATCATGATTGGCACCCGCCCATGGGGATTCCATGCACACCGAAGCCAGATTCGATCCGGTGATGCGCCATGACTCATGGCACAGCGCAGCGAGCAAACCCGGGAGAGCCAGCTCACATGCCCGCCCGAGACTTTCCCGACAAGGCTATCAATCATCACCATGCCCACGTCCATCACCTGCTGCGACACCGAATCGATTCGGTGTTCGATTCCCCCATCCATCAGCGATGCGGTTGTCTAGGTGCCTGGATCCGCCACACGAGAGGGCCGGTCGTGTCCGCTCAGCAACTCAAACCGACTAGCAGGCCACCGGAGACAGTACGGAAGCAAATCGCACAGTTACAGCCGCCAGGACTTGCAGTCTGGGGTCCAGTCTGCCCCCTGGCGTGGGCAGCCCTTTTAAATTGCCAGCGAGGGGCAACAACCGCCTCTCCCACTCCAAAGCGGTTTCACATGAAAACTTTTAGAAACTCTTTGGGAAACTGGCCAAAAACGTCCCCCTGAACTGCCCAACAGACCCCCATGTAAAATTAAAGTTCGACCAGCGTTTCGACCTCCATGCACACCCTCTTGGTCCGAAATCTCACAGCACATGGTGCAACCCCCTCTCAGTCCGTCTGGACTGCGAAATCACGTGTTCCAGGGTGCAGAACCAGCCTGTGAACTTCGCAAAGTCGCGGCAAGACTCAAACCGCAAATCCCAGAGGTATGCTAGAGGCCGCGGAAATCCTTAAGGCCACAGGACGCACAGGAGGGCAGCGGGGTAGCATTGCATCTGCATGGCGCAACCTTCCACCTCCCCGGTTCCTTCATCGCACCCCTAAACTATTGAACAATAGTTTAGGCGAATTTTGGCAGCGTGTCCTCACCACTTTGGGTACTTTGCTGCACATTCTCCTCTTTTTGTTTTCTCTTACAATATGGTGGGCCCTGTATTCTAATGGTCTCTCTGACCTTTCTTTGCTCATTTTTGATGGCATTTCATTGCAAAAATGACTTGCGTAACAGGCCATTTTGCAGGCACATCGGATATTATCCTTTCGGGTAGAATTCATATATTTACAGAGCTCCAATTGGCAACTGTTTTCTTTGTTTCAAATTCTCAGTTTCATTTGTGGAATTGCTGGCCTCTGTCACGAAATCCAGGGGTAGCGCACACACAAAAATGCAATGGATGATTGCCAACAGACGATCGTCATTGTGTTGTTTTCATGATGCTTTTATGAAGATACCCTGTTAGACTCAATGGATTATATTGCGTTTGAAGTTAGCAGAAAATCCAACAGTCCTTCGAGTGTCAGCCGTACAGATGACAGTCGAAAAGCCAGATTTCCTCCTGCAGCTTATATGTTGTCGCTCTCGCAGTTGGCAAAATTGAAAGTGATGCATAGGCCAGTTGAACGGTTGGATGCTGCATCTGCCACGCCAAATCTTCTCCATTTTCTGAAGAGGTTATCAATGCGAATGTCAATCTACAATATTGCATTGAAACATTTCGAAATATGTTCGAGTTTGCATGTCCATTGATAGCCATATCGACACCAGTGCGCGTTCGGTGGATTGGCGCTCTCTCAGATTCTTCAAACGCAACATCAGAAGCTTTCTCTTTCAAGCCTTGTCTGGAGATCCCTCCGCTGCTGTTTTTCATGGCGTGCAACGCCTCAACGCAGGGAAGAAGCTCACAAGGTGATGAGTCACCAAGTTCTGGAGCTGCTTTTGAACGAGCAAGGAAAAGTTAAGAGACTTGAGGACACGAGGTTCCTGTGCAATTTGGACGAGCTCGTGGCCGTCACTGCCGCGCCAGACAACACGTGAGTTTCACCATTGACAAACTTGCTGACGAAGCTGCTACGATTAATTCAAACCTGATTATGCATTGAAGTACATCTGAGTACAGTCAGTTGACCCTTCTGCAGGCGCACTGCAACGCGCTGAGTGCTGTTCTCTCTCGAAAACCACAAATATCCCGAATCGATATCTCCGTTCAGTCAAGCAGGCGAAGAAAACTTGACGATATTCAATTGTCATGCTTCAAATGTTTGGCATTGATTGTACCTTACCAGCCACACATCAACAAACCAGAATACAATTCGACTTCAAATGGTAACGGGCTTGTCATTTGTGTTTAAGACACCATTCATATGTTGTATTTCACTCATGAAAATGCGGAAACAGTGAAACGCCTTGTTTCGCGTCCATATTTTTGCAGTTGTACTGAGCCTCGACACAACCAGCTTGCACGATTAAGTCGCAAAAAATGATCAACCGCAATACAGCATACACCTCGCCCTCGGAAAGTACAACAACGTCATCGAACCAGCGTCTGCCTTCTGCCCTCCCCATCGTGGCTGTCTGCAATTCCCCGGAATTCCTGGGCCTGTTTTGAATTTATGTAACAGCGCCAATACTCACGTAATTTTCGCCGTTTTATGCGTCAAATCATCAACGGTTTCTTATTCGTAAATATGCGCAAATGTGCCGCATTTGCGCCGCAAATAACAAGCTTGAATGGCAAGATTGGCCGTGACACCTGCTCGACTTTCGAATCTGCTGGTCGTAATCTGTAATCATCACATGTGGCCATAGTTTGAGCCATCCAAGTCGACCTGAAGATCGCCATGTCCATTGGAACTTTATCGATTACAACGCATCCAGTTGCCCATGCAGACAGCACTGTCGAAAGAATTTCCGACGACATCATGGTTTGGAAATACAACCTGCTTGCGCCAGAATGCGCATGGTACATGTCCTGTACACGGTGTTCAGCACTTGGAATGATGCGAAGGTGAATGTGTGTTGTGGGAAGCAGGAATGCTCATTCAGGGAATGATCACTGGAGCAATGACATTCCCTATTCAGCTTGTGCCTCAAAGTCGCAATGCACCAGGCATCCAATGATTGACGGCACAACATGTCACTGCGCCAAGCTACCCCCTGCCCGACTTGCTTGTTTTTCAAATTATACCTTCAGTTTATCCAGGCTCGTTTGTTTCGTCTGAGCCATAAAGTTACAAATCGAAACCCCTCGTCTTCAATTTAGGAAGTGAAAATTTTGTAAATTTGAACCATTTGTGGCAAGGAAAGGCTCATTGGCAAGGTGACCAGGCAGCTTTAATTTCCAGAAGGCCTCAAATGCAACCAAAGTACATCAAGTGATCGTTTTCAAAATTACTCGTACTAACGAGCTTCTGCGGCATGTTCAGGTACGATGCCATGTGCTGCAAGCGTTTCGCTGTGGCCATGAATTTCGGCCGGCCAGACGACAAACCACTAGAAGAGGTCATCGGGAAGGGTGGGACGTGCCAGATGGACATGATATCACGGACGTCCTCTGGACTGGCAGTTGTCGTGCAGAGACTCAACACCACCAAACCAGTCACTGAGAAAGGCAACCAGGTATGAGAATGAACGAATGAGTCAATTAATTAATTAATTAATTAAACAATAAATCAATTAATCAATTAATTAATCAATTCAATAACATCTGTACAGGCAACGTGGCAAGATCGCCCAAGTTGGTCATATCATGTGTCATATCATGCTCAAATAATCAAAATGCGTTCCCGTGCTAGCGATCTACAGTGGCCTCCCAATGCTTGGCAAAAACCCCGCGACCTCAGCATCAAGAAACACAGTGCGCATAGGTCCACAGCCAGCAACGCACTCAGCAGAGAACCCCAAGCAGGCAGGAGAACATTACCTTGGGGAAATGTGACATGGAACGTTCCATAGTATAGACTCTACAAGCAAAATCGCATTGTCCCTTTATCCCTTGTACGCAAGGCCTCGGTTGCAGTGTTCCAAAGCTCCATTAAATCAGCAAAACAATATTCGCGTTGCCATTTCCCTGAATCAGCTACGCTGATATTTCATTCAGGTGAACTTTTGTGCGCAAAACTGCACACTGCATCATCGTCTACGTCCTTGCCGTTAGGTCTCAGATTGGACGCTGAGGAAAATTGCATTTGCCTATGAACGGCTGCGTCCATGGCCGGGCATCAGTAAACATGCTCATTGCCAGCGCTTTCAGTCCTCGTTAGAAAGTTTCCAACTGCTTGTGATCGTATATATTGCAACGAATTTGAAACCACACTTTGCGGTCGTCGCCGTCGCGTCGTCATCGCCATCACCATGGGATGTCTTTTGTTTCCATCTCATTTACTCCGAGGGCGCACAGGCAGTGGGTTACTTAATTTTGACGAATGAAGTCGATGACAAACTGGGATGAGCTCTTGGAGCATATTGCGATCCAGGCTTGGTTTTTGCGCCATAAAAACTGATCATATTTACGTTTTCACGCGTAAAAATAGTAGACGTAAAATCCAAGCCTGTTGCGATCCATCGAAGACGGCAGCATGCCACACAGAATGTACGCATGGAACTTTCAAAAACTATCGAAATAGTTAAGAACTATTGAAACTATTGAAACTATTTCCTTTTAATATTTGCCATGCGCGCCGGCGATGGTTCTGAGAGAGTAAGGAGCACCGCGCGGATTCCTGAACAACAGAATCAACACCACAGCGCCCTGGCCGCCAACATTGCACAACGCACAGCACCTCGACCCAAATAGGATGGTTCTGCACCTGGCGCCAAAGGTGTCATCCTGTCGCAGTTGCTGTGCAGGACATGCGGCGCATCAGCCGCGGGTGGTCCAAGGTGCAAGGGAAGCTGCTGGGGAACAAGCAGCGCCCGTTCTTTGTGTACCCATGGAAGACCTCCCTCTGGGTGGATTTCAAGCTGCTAGCGTGGATGATGGGTTTTCCGCTGGCGATTGGCTTGGGCCTGGTGTTCCTGAGCTTCAAAGACAAGGTCCTCGAGACCACGCCCGATGATCACAAGTTGTATGCCTTTGTGGGAATGCCTCTGCTGGGCTTCGCCACAGGTGGGAGGAGAGCCTGTTAAGCACCATCAATTAAAAGCTCGCATGAACAGGGGCGACGTCATTTGTGTACGATAATGACACATGGCACTATTGGATCCAGAAAGGCGATGTATTTGTGGCTACCGTGGTTTTTGGCACCTGGGCCATGTGAAAAGTTTCCAAATCGAGGTCACAGATGAAGGACCATGAGATTCCGTGAGCACAGTTCAATCTGGGCGCTGTGCTAATTTCTAAACTCGGCAGATTGCCTTCGTTTATGTAGCTTGCGGCGCAGTTCCTCACCTCCGTATTGTACAAGGATGCTTAAAGTTGGATAGCGCCCATCACTGAATCGCTCTGCTCAGAGCGGGCAGCGCATGCTAAGGTATCCTATGGGTGGAATTCCAACCATTGAGATAAACCACTGCAGATTGGCAGGGCGATTAAGGCGTTTTGCGCCTCTGCACCTCTTCGAACAATTCTGTATGGCTGCACATTGCTCCATCCCCGTCGTTACCATTGCAAGATTCGAACATTGGCCGCACCGAGCAGGTAGAGCTGCAGCAATACACTTTCGGCAATAAAATACTACTTCTGTCTCATAGGTCGTGTCCGATCTCCAATTTGCAAACGGAGATCAAACCCTGTGAATTAAATGAATTCACTGAAACAACTTCGAAGAGCCACATCAAGAGCAATTCTTAAAGGCCTCAAACGTTCCAAGTGATGCTGCCATTCTTGTGATATGCCAAGAAGAGCTGAAACGCAACTTTTTAAAATTTTCGGACATTAGGTGAAGTACAACATTTTTGCATTACACTTGGATTGATCTGAACTGTCACTAGAAGAGATGTATGCACTGGTGGTCTGGTGTGCACTAAAAATTCGGCTTGGTCCCAAACAGAACTTGCAAGGGAAATTATTTGCAGCTCGTTGTAAATTCTGGGGTATTGGCAACAAACGCGTGCAGGTGATGGTCAAAGGCAAAGAAGCACCTTGACCAGTGCAAGAGCATATAACTTGCAGGTTTTTCAAGGTTTTGAAGGCTGCACATACTAATACCAACCAAGAGAACGCCCTAGATTGAGGCAAACGCGGCCAATTGTTGTAAATAAGAAATTGGGCAGCAAGAATCAGCATACTGGAAGAGACAAATCCCCCCAAAGTATGACAGTAATGATGTCAAGATGTTAAAAAGGTTTAGTTTTTGTCTACAGCAAGGCTCTCAATCAATTTTGGTGAATTGGGTTGGGACATACCGGCATATGACCGAGGCATCAATGCGGGGAGTGAAAAACCTGCATCTAATTGAACAGTGGCATTTTCCGAAAGGTTATAAATGTCAATTTTTATGGTGGTGACTAGCATAGTAAAGATCCACCTAAACGTAGAGTCAACCAACAATCCAAATATGGTGGCAGATTGCTTGACTGAGCTGATCTTGCTAAGCTATAATAAGAATTCATGATCGGAAGCGATTTATGAGACGGAGGTAGTATGGCGAATGACGCACGTTCAATGGCGTCGTCACTGTACATGTTTGCGCAGGTGTATTCGTGAACTCGTGGATTGGGTTCTACTTCAGCATCCACATGAGCTACCTCAGCTACGCCGTGGTCATCACGTTGCTGCCAGCTATGTCCATGGCGGTGTATTTTGCCCTCACTTCCCTCATATTTCCCTTCTACAACATCCCAATATGCTCCATGCTCATTCTGACTGGCGGGGTAAGGAGGGGACTGTGCCCTGCGAATTGCTTGTCCTGAATGTCTTGTGTAGGGTGTATCGGATAACATCCAGAACGTTGGAAAACACATTCGCAGCGTTCGCTCTGCCGCAAGTAAAACGAAGTGCCTCCTGTGTGAAGGGGACCTTGTTTTTCAAAATAATGGGCGCAAAGTGTCTTCCGCCTTTTTTAGACATTTATTCGCTTTACGTCGAATGTGCTGCTGCTGAAATTGCCTTGACAGACGCATTCTCACAAGCTTTCGTTGGTGCGTTTTTTGTATTATCTTATGCGTGCTGCTATTGATGCTAGTATAGAAAGTGGGTTATTCGTTCTCAGATATTTACTGCAGGTTTTATTATCTTGAGCGACTGGGACGCCAATACGATCTTATGATGTGGTACAAGAAAGAAGATCACATCAACGCATACTAATCTAATATGTCATACCACCATTTCATTCATTGGTTGATTGACATAGAAGAATCATTCATCGTTTTCCTTAAATTTTCAAATAAACCACTGAATGTTTATAAAAATCTGGCACATATTGAAGCTGCCCCCACAGCAGCAGATGCCTTCCATTACCGCAGATTGCGATGCAAAGGAAATCGACTTGACAGTATTGCGCATCCAGCCGGACAGGAAACAACGCGTATTGGGCATTGACAAGCGCGATCGCAAGCCCTCAAATGTCGCGGTCGTCTTTTCCATACCAGACAACGGTTGATGCGGCAGGAAGGGGTCGGAGCCTCATCTTGTAACATCGCAGCAGTGTGGCGCAGTACCATTGCGCCCAAGTGCGGTCCGAACTGCCGATCAGCAGTTGGCTTACACTAGGAAAAAAGGGCCAAATAACACTTTTGCAAACACACATAAAACACATTTCATCATAGTTTTACACGATAAGAACACAAAAATAACACAAACCCGTAAACTTTGTACACGTTTGAACACGTGTTATTTGGCCCTTTTTTCCTAGTGTTAAGGGTCAGCTGTCTCCGGAATGTCGCCAGCGGGCATTCAGCCTGCCATAGCGATAACAGCAGATGGCTGCTCGTGGTAGTCGTCGGAGAAATGATGCAAATTTCTGGATTTAGGTATCCTGGACGTGGCCATATCCCCAGATGTAGGGGGACATATCCCGAGATATAGGGCACACATCCTCGAACATGCCCTTGACATATCCAGCGTATGCAGGCTTCACATCCAGGATATGGAGCGCCCATCTCTACAAAATGGCATATGCTGGATATGCACGTCAAGAATATAGGGCCAATATCCTATTTGATATCCAGGACATGGGTAAACCCTGTATACTAATCCACAACGGAGATAAGAATGTTCCGAAAGATTCATATATTCAGTCGTTTATCTCATTACATTGGTTCATTGTGCTAGCTTGCAATCCGCTCACATGCCATGCAGTCCAATAATTTGAAGTTACCCACGAGATTCAAATCCGTGAGCGTTCTGCATATAGCTAAAACCGCACAATTTACGCACATACCTCTTACCCTCGCAAATAGCAAAAAATCCCCAAGTTCGTCATTCCAAGTGGCCGATCATCATTAGGTCAACATTCCGCTGCATTCCATTGCGCTGTTCGATGGGACGATGCTCCGAATCAACTTGATTGTTCGTTGTCGTCTTCCCCAGGTGTTCCTTCTGAGCTACCCGCACCTGCCTTACAGACTCAAGCTGAAGAAAGCTGTGAGGAAAGACTTACTCAACGCCCTCATCATCATGGACTTTCTTGTTTTGGTTTTTGTCGTAAATCGCCTTCTTGTGATGAACTTCGGGCAGCGCGACGCCACGTCGCTGTTGGTCCTTTCTGTGCTGTACCCCATACTGGTCATGAGAAGCACAACGGACTGCGCCCGCCTTGCCGAGGCCTTCAACAGGAAGACGGTGTCAGTAGTGGAGGCCTTCTTTACATTTGTGTCTTCTGTGTTCCAGGTGACGCGCCTGACCGCCGTCTTATGCTATGCACTTGCGCATTGTGACGTAACCCTTGGCCATTTTGTGCGCAGCAATGATAAGACATAGCGGTTCTAAGATCACGTGGAGCAGCCCCAGCCGCAGTGCGAGGGTCTCTGGACTGTTCGCGGCGTCTAGTGGCCCAAGAGGCATTAGTCGCTGTGGCGGGAAACCTGCTTTTGGGGCCACGCGAACTCAGCGGAGTCGCCATTGCGGCTGTGGCGATGACGCGGATCCCCCGAAACAACTGCTTGTCGGAAAAGAGTGCGAGCAAACAGAGTAGCGCCGAAATTTCAAAATTCACGAGGGTTGAATATACTACGGCAATTTGAACGGCTGGGAATCTTTGAGGAGTTCCCCTCAATCGAAACACTGGCTCAGTTGAAGGTTTAGTGCAAATGATGTTCGAGCTGTAAGCAGCTGCTCTGGTTGGAATTCGATGGCAAACACGCGAATACGCTGCAGCAACGAGAAAGGGTAGCGCAGGTGCGGCAACCAGATTCGCATTCGAATTCGAGGGAGAAATTAAAGAGTTTGTGTGGGACCAATACGCTGAGTTCAGATACGCGTCGTGCGGTTCATTTTGTGACAGGCGCCAAAACGGTTCTGCAATTCCAGGATTGCTTGCTTCGTCGCATTTTACATTTTATTATAAGCGCCAAATGATTTCTGCAGTTCCGGGATTGCCTGCTTCGTCACACCATTCACGAATTGCCAATTCATCCATTGGCTTACTGGACTGATGCGCCCGCCGTCATTTGCAGATGATTGTGTTCCTCGGAATCGAAGAAAAAGTAAGGCCGTTGATCGTCTTCATCCTGCTCAACATCACCGATTTCGGGTGCCTCTTGCTATCGGGGCCCCTCATCGCGTTCGCCAAGAAGAAAAACATCGTGCTGCTCAAGAGACACAAGAACAGCGCAGAAGACGATGATTTTACGGAGGGCCTGGACGTGTTCCTTCGGTGGGTCAAGGTGGGGAGTGTTCTTTCAGAACGAATCGTGGCAGCACAGCCGAAAAGAATATTTTATTTCGCCCATGGAAAGAATTGATACGCTTCTCCGGTATCGATCGAACCGTATTCCGAAACGAACTACCAGCGTCCGTGTCGGAGCCTGCAATGTAACCACATCAATTTTCTCACCACGCCGTGGCCAGCGTGTCTTTTCAAACAAGGCATTCTATGCGCGCCACATGTTGCCACATATCGTAGCGCATCGCATGCCATAGTCGTGCAGCGATTGCCAGGGCGCCGGAGAAAGCCCGCCGTAGGAATGCAGCAAGGGAAATTTATGAACAAATTTAAATACGAATACTGCATCCGATGTGTACGAATCAATAATGCCCCTTAAGCACTGTACCTCACAGGGTCTTGAATCGAAAGACAACACCCAGAAATCCCAGTCCAAACAATCGCGAAGTATTACCAGCTAAAGACAGCCTGTTTGCGATGCCAATTGCGATGCCATTTCACACAAATTGATGCCATCGCAGCCGCTTTTATGCCATCGCAATCACTGTGACGGCATCACTTTGTGCCAAAAGGGCATCGCAGTTGGCATCGCAAACCTGCCGTTTTCTGGCAGTGTATGGCATGCCGCACATCAAGCAAGGGAGGCAGAAGTCAGATCCAGGGGAGATCAGCAGAGCAGGGCTGCCAGGCCCAAGAATGGAATCACAAATGACGTGACCATCAAAAGCCAAAGGCATTGAACCAAACTGTGCATTCGATTCAGGATCCGCTCAAGCTGAAGCCGCTGCTGGTGAAGACCTACTGCGAAGTCGCCGCCAAGGGGTCGTTCATCATTCTGTCACTTGCGATTCGATTCGGCCCTTCCAAGGATACCGCGGGCTTCCCTTTTATACACACCGTCTCGCAGTCAGTGTTCAACGAGGCTGTCTACTTCACCTCCATCGAACTGGCAATCTGGACCTGCCTGCAGTACACAGTGGAGATCTATCTGCGGCGCAATCGCTGCCAGTACATGCTCCAGTGAGTAGTAGGAATCCGCGAAAAATGCATGAGGAGTGTTCAAAGCTGAGAGCAATGGGGGACGGCGGAAACGTGCTCGAACATTGTAAACAATAGTTTGCGTTGTGTTGTTTATTGATTGCAAACAATACGTGAATAGTTCAATCCGCTGTGGGCAACGGCGCTGTTTCGAATTTGCGTACGTGTTGTATGGGATGTTATGCCGAGCAACAGAAGTTTTTCCTCTCAATGCGTGGGTTTTTGAATGCCGTTCTCATTAGCGAAAACCAAATAACCAAATAACACATTTTGCGAACACATATATATGCATTTCGTCAGTGTTCTGCATTCTAAAAAGACGGAAATACCCCCAAAACCGTAATCTTTGTACATGTTTGAACCAGCGTTATTTGTACCTTTTTTCCTAGTGTCTGTTACGCGCACTGGCTAGCAGCAGTAGGGCGTTCCGAAAACCACGGGATGATAGAAACTATAATAACGTACATATTGCGCACTTCATTGTCAATTAAAGCCATTGAAACTCTTCGCCGATGATACACTATCAATAAACGAGAATGTCCACAGGTTCCGCAAAGCTTCTCGGCATGGTAGCGCACCTTCGACATGGTAGTGCGAGAATGTCGCCCTGACGGAAAGCTTGCCTGCTTCAAATTGCTCTGTTTGAAACGAGATCTGTGGTGCGAACAGCAAAGAGAAGAGAAACATGATGAGCATAGCCTCAATACTGGGCTTCAACAACGGCTTCATAATGGTGCGTGCCTCACACAATCGTGGTAATATACCACTCACCATATTTCCCACACACAACCTAACAGTGTCTCTCACCAAAACTGCACTGCCAGAAAAGCCAATTTAACTGACCAAAAATTGACTTGACACAAAACACGAGGTTATATAAGATGATGGAAGCCACGCGCTTGCTGCGATGCATGCAGCGGCCGTTTCCTAACATGTTCACCAATTAAAAATATTGGCATGCCAATGTCCGCGCTTTGTGGTATACTGCGTCAGCAGGCGGCACGGTGCTTGCCAACGTAGAATAAAACTGCGCCGGCAGACAAAATGTGACTGATTAAATACATGTTTACATTGTTTTTTTACTTCGTATTCATACTGAAACCACCGACAATATTGCGAAATGGCATGAACATGGCTTACGAACGATGAAGTAACAACATGTACAAAAGGAACACATCTTCATGACCGACGTGTTTATGCAGGTGCTCCTTCTCCTGCAGCAGACCCCGGCATCTGGAGCAGATGCGAGTTGAGAGCAATGCGCCTCGCGAGCGCGTACTTGAACGTCTCGCTGCATCGAAACTTCGTTGCGGTGATGCTGCTCCCTGGCCAAGATGAAAAGATCTAGCCGTGTGTGGAAATAAATGGGCCCATTGTGGCGCACATCAGGCCAATTGTTACTGGGGCTTGCCGCATGGCTCTTGGGAGTACGGGATACATTGGGATTTATTGGCTGTCCAGCTGAATCAACTGGACAACTCTAGTTGGAACAGATCCAATTGAAATCCGCAGGATGATGCCGTTTGGTGTTGAACTGATTTCGAACGGCTGTGAGAGGTGGACGAAGGCTCTTGAGAGATTGCATGGCCAATTCCTAACGGGAACGCCGCAAAGTCGGGACTGGCCTGCCGGAGAGGATGGGTTTGTCGCGGTACAGCGACAATCATTGGAGGGTTTGTTGGAGAAGCGAGTCCTGAATTGTCATAGCACCAGATGGATGGTGAACAGGAGATTAGGATCAAGCACTTCGCTAGTCTCTGCGCATGCGGAGCTGTAGGTTTCGACACATATGCATCTCCAGGACACATCATATGGCGTATGTTGCATGGCGTATTAATGTAAGTTAATGCCATTGCAACGACATTGCTGTGTCAGTACGTATCGACACTGCAGACGGCACCAGCAAAGTGTGTCCGAAACCAACTTTCTACCGCTCCTAGGGATGGGCGGCTGACCACGCACATACGGAAAACAAGCCCAAGGATGATGCTATCGATAATTGTGCGGTCCGCTGGAAGAAAACGCGCAATTCAAAGGGCACCAAACCTCCCCATCAACAGCGACGAAGGACGTAAGCCAATTAGTGAATTGTTTAATTGACTAGGAAAATACTCGTGACATCTGATGCTAAGAGATTATGTATTCGCAACAAAATCGACATAAAGAGGAAAGATGCCTCAAATATACTGCTGATCGGCAGCAAAACACTCGTGACTTGCTCCTAAACCTCCCTGTAATGTTATGTCTTATAAGGAAATCCTTAGAATGTGTCAATTTCCAGCCATTGAGGCTGCCCGTCTGCCTATAGTGGCTTTGAAAAACCCATTCTTCAGCCCGCCAAATTTTGTACACATCTGAGTGTTTTTTCACCTCAAGAACAGCGGAAATTGTGTTCCACTGCTAGGCAATGTTTCTGAGTCATCCTGGAATCGACATAAGGATTGACGCCAAGAAAGGGAGAGTGGGGGGGTGGGGACTGAGCTTAACGTCAAATTGCCGGTAAGTGCAACAAAATCGACATAGCGCTTCGCAAGTTACAACGATACAAAGCAGGTGTTGAGGAGAGCGGGTGTCGGGCCCAAAAAAACGTCGCGAAGGCCATATCCGCCAATACACGCCCACGGTAAGGGGTATACCCGTAATGTGGGCCTCCCAGGTAGCCAAGTCCTGGGCACTGATGGCACAAGGCGGCACAAGGGCGGCACAAGGGCGCCTTGTGCCAATTACTGATGGGCACAACGCTCCCGTGCTCCATGAGTAATCAGGCCTGGCGGGCGCCAGCGGACGGTCGCCTGCGGTCCTCCCGGCGTGCGAAGCGCGGCACGCGG
Source organism: Ostreobium quekettii (assembly GCA_905146915.1). NCBI lineage: Eukaryota > Viridiplantae > Chlorophyta > Ulvophyceae > Bryopsidales > Ostreobiaceae > Ostreobium > Ostreobium quekettii. Next base: position 28,528 of record CAJHUC010000408.1, on the reverse strand, counting down.
ACGGCGGGGCGCGCGGAGAGAGGCGCTGAGGGCGGCCTTCGGGGTCTCCACTCGGCTGAGGATTCCCCCACGGGCGGCGGAGGGGCGCCTGGGCATCGCCGGAGCGCTTTCCGTCGCCTGCGGTCCTCTTGGGGGGCGGAAAGACGGCGGGGGGGCGCGCGGAGAGGCGCCCAGGACAGCCTTCGGAGCCCCGCTGAGGAGCACTTTGCGCAGGTAGGTGGATAGGGCGCGTCAATCTGGGACGCAGCGGCGCCCTGGCCCAGACGTGCAGGGGCGCGCCCCCAGAAGTGCGGGTGGGGAAAGGCTGGATTTTGTCGCGCCAGCAAGCCGCCCCGCGCAGCGGCCGCTCACCAGATCGCGGCCACCAAGAGAGCGAAAAATGCGGCAGGGTGCAAGGGGAAGGGCGCCGCGACGGCGTGGATCGCGCATTATCAATTCCCAGGCACTCAATGCCGATCTTGGAGCCCAGCTCTTTTGAGTGTCCAAAGTGTCCCCTTGGAGGCTGACCGACCACCCGGGTGAGAACACTTTAGTGGGTGGATAGGGCCCGCCAATCTGGGGCGCAGCGGCGCCCTGGCCCGCGACGGCGTGGATCGCGCATTCCCAATTCCCAGGCGCACAATGCTGATCTTGGGGCCTGCCCCTGAGTGTCCAAAGTGTCCCCTTGGAGGCTGACCGACCACCCGGGTGAGAACGCGTTTGGTGGGTGGATAGGGCGCGCCAATCTGGGGCGCAGCGGCGCCCTGGCCCAGACGTGCAGGGCCGCGCGCCCGGGAGTGGGGCAGGGGAAAGGCTGGATCTTGTCGCGCCAGCAGGCCGCCCCGCGCAGCGGCCGCTGGCCAGATTGCGGCTACCAAGAGAGCGAAAGTTGTGGCAGGGTGCAAGGGAAAAGGCGCCGCGGCGGCGTGGATCGCGCCCTCCCAGCTCCCAGGCGCTCAATCCTGATCTTGGAGCCCCCCCCCCCTCCCCCTGAGCGCCGAAAGTGCCCCCTCGGGGGCTGACCCACCAGTTGGGTGAGAACGCGTTTGGTGGGTGGATAGTGGCCCTGCACTGTCTTGGTGGGTGGCACAAAGCTCGCATATCTTGTGCCAGGACAGGCACCTGGAAATTGCAAGGAGATGTAGTGTTTTGGAATAATGAACTAAAAGCATTGGTGGGGCACTGGTTGGCAAGATGCTGACAGGCCCACGCACAATGCCACATGCACTGATCTGCTGGTTGCCACTGCAGGCCCAACTGCTTGGAGGAAGGCACGGTGCAGGGCTTGGGAGGAGCGCGGCAGCCGTTGGCATGAGCGAATGGGACGGGATGGTAATTCATACGGCCCTGCTCAAGCAGACGTGGAAATCCACGCCAAGGAAGGGCACCAAGCGTGTGCAGAAGGCCACCAAGAATGCCAGGCGCCTCATCAGCGACCCTTTCCAGAGGGAGAGATTTTCAACGTGGCGAGGGAGGCGGCCTTCTGGTGAAGCACATCTTGCTGGGACAATAGCATGAGCATCAAAGCAACTCGTGATGTGCTCTGAGAGCGTACGCTATCGGATGATGGACTGCCCTTTGTTGTTCTGCCTGTGGATCCTGGAAAGTTTTTGGCGTGTCCCACATGCTTTGGTGGCTCCTTGTGGAGCCGTCAGCCTCCAGCATTGGATTGTGAAACAACCCTGTCATCTTGGACCATCTGCAAGTTCCAGCAAGCACGATCTCAAAACCCCCTCTTGCCAGGAACAGCACTCGAATTGTGCTGCTGAGTAGCCCGGTGTCGGATGACTGCTGAAGATTGCCAGTGGCCATGAAAATGCAACCATTGGACCCACCACCCTGCAGCTTATGGAATTTGTTTGCATTGCTGCTTATTAATGGCATGTCTGCAGGTTGGTCTACGTGCAAGGTGATCGCGAACGGAGGAAAAGCCACTGGCAGACCTCACCCCCAGCCAGAGAGCCAATCAGGGTCAATGGGCAAACGAGCAATGTTGCCAGGCAGAATTGTAGGACGAAAACAGGTGCCAAGGGAAGACGGCTGTTACCACAAGACATTGTGCGTATGATAGCATAGGGTCACTGAGTGAGAGTGAAGCTCTGGCTGAGGAGAGAAGTAACACAGCTTCAGGTCAGCAGCTCTCGATACCTTCAGCACCATTGGCTCTGACGATCGTAAGCCAGCTGTCATCAACACTTTTGACGACATCGCAGCTATGCTGCAAGCAGGGCTGCTAATTGGAGCCTTTCTTGCTGAGCAAAACAGGGTTGAACTTGAGAAGGAGGGGATCACACACGCATGGCAGGCTTATTGTTGTCCTGTTGATGCTGATGTTGCTCTTGTGGAGGGTTGTGCAGTGATTTTATAGTTTTGCTCACTGTGCTTGGTTGCCACAAAGTGTGTGTTGAGATGCGCAGATGCCCATATTTCTGTCAGGCAGCCACCCACAAACGAAACTGGTTGTTACTGTTGAGGAGGGTGTGCAACTGGTTTGAGCTTGTGCGAGCCCTGGTTGCCCTCTGCCTCTGGTCCTGGTGAATAATAGATGGCAACAGCCCCAATAGCGATTGAGCACTGTCTGAAGAGAACACAGCCAAATGGGCCAGACTGCTCATTGTCTGGGGGAAGGTTGTGTGTTTGCATCTGCTGTCAAGAGATCACAAGCCCACAAACTCCATCACGTTTTCTTGCAAGGACAGTAGGGGCCCTTGGGTTGGTTGCTGTTTGGTGTATGGCTAGTCCCTCTTGGGTTGATGTGCAGGTTGGTGTTGGTGATGACCTGGCCCAAAGTTATGATGGAGTGTTTCCTTGCCACAACATCAGTGTCTCGGATACTGCGCCCGCTGATCTGTGGCATTTCAATGAATGTTTTGAGTTCATGGATGCCTCACAAAAGTGTGGGGGTGTGCACCACTATGCTGCTCAGTTTGTTGCGTGCTTGCGGTTGTCTGTGTTTTGCTCACAACCACCCCTATGCAGGATAACGTCAACCTGATGCATTGAAGAAAAGCATCTGTCAAAAGGTATTTTGTTTGCAGCTTTATTGGCAGCGGCACAAACTGTGTCAAGTTGTCTTTCCTGGTAAAATTAGATTGATCGAGGTGAAGACTGTCTTACTGTGATGTGTTGGTGTGGCTTGGACGACGTATTTGTTTGCCTTTCTGCTTGAAGTTCGGACATTGCACCTTGAGCACGCTGTCCATCAGCATCGTCTCGCTGTGCAGGAGCATCCTTCAGCTCTTGATCCAACATATGTACTTACCCTGTTCAGGTGGCGTTCTGGTCCGCTGTTTCGCTTTTATCTCTCGATCGGCAACTGCCATCGGTTGCTTTTATGGAAGCTCAACCTGAGCCAGCTTGGTGGAGAGTGCTGGAAGTTGCACACAGCCCAAGGAGGGTTTCCGCAAGCAGTTTCAGGTGTTTGAGGATTTGGGTGGGCACCTTGATTTGCTGGAGCAGTGGTGTTCATGCGAAAAAGGGCTTCAACTTCAGTGACATGTATGTGTGGTACATCTGCTCAGTTGCTTCAAGAACAAGATTGCTTTCTAACCGCTATTGTTACCTCAATGATGCTACTGTCAGTTGGTATGGAATCGCATCTGACCAGGATGGGTATGGTCTACATCTGGTGGTCATAAATGGGGCCGATTGAAACAACAGTGGTGGGGGGGATGGGGTGGGGGGCAATGTGCTGGTGGTCATGAATTCCCCAAAGCGCATATGTAAATTGGGACTAGGACTTATCGCCTTGTTCAATAGGCTGCTTGCCATGGGGTTGTATTCCTGAAACCAGCTGTGCAAGCCTCTGGTGCCCACCTTTAGTGTCGACTGACACAGTACAAATCAGCTGTGTGTGCTGTGTCGGGAGGCTAGGAAATGTTGCAATATGAATGGTGTCCTGCCCTGCTTGAGAGGGGTGCTTCCATAACGAAGCAATGTAAATGGCACAAAGAAGGGTTGGTGGTGGTTGGAGTAGGACTGACAGGGTTGGCAACGCTTTGCAGTGAGTGAATGCAAATCAGAATTACGGTAGGCTGTGTGGGGTGGGCTGTGTGGCCAGCTATGCCATGTGGCATTGCCACCATCTGCACGTTCTGAATGAAATTAGCATCAGCATCTCCATTGTGGTAACACCATTGGAGTAATGCCACAGTCCAGTTTGGAGTGATTGGTGGTTAACGCAAGTCCCAATGCCCATGTCTGTGTTCCCTCAGGTGTGTATGTTTCATGCATTCCAAGGTGCAAGGGGCGGCAGTGGTGCGAACTCTAGTGGATGTGGGGAAATGAGCTAAATGAACAAGACAAAGTATTCAACTCATTCTGCTGTGAAGGTGTGGCCCATCTGGGCCCAATGCTGCGGTGATATTCAGTCTGGATTGTGTGTACGAACACTCATGTCTGTATGCCTCCTCAGGGGATGGGACAATTTTGAGAATCTCAGGTTCCAGCACATAATTGCTTTGTCTTGTGAATTTGACAGTAGACAGTTGGAATCTGGTATTGGTCGCCCTTGCAAAATGTCAATCAAGACTGTCCAGAGTGGAGCCAATGTGTCCGAGAGGCAAGACTGTATGCTCGGTCGACGTAAACAGGTGCAGTGAGTTGCGAGGGCCCGAACTCGGGCGTTAGACCCCATAAGCCAAAGATGTGTGCCCAATGTGGCACGGCAAGCTCTACAAGGGGCCGACCAAGGAGCATGGTCATGTCAGGCAAGCCCACCATAATTGTGCTCATCGCCTGGCGGCCAAGACGAGGGAATAACTCAAAGAGCACAGTCCAGAGGGATTATTAACAGACGTACATGATGTGCGATGAGCCCAACACGACTGAGAAAACCTGTTCGGCGCCCGAAAAAACACAGCACACCCTTGTGCACACCAGAGAAAGCAATTGCTGGAGGGCATCCTCGTCCATTGCCTGTAAGCCACTTTTTCTGTCATCATGAGCATATGATGCAGCACCTTCACATCACAGTGCACCCTGTTGACTCCTGTGCGGCTCCACCACCCCAGTCGCCCTGCCGGTGGGCAGCCAACCCAGGTACAGAACCAGCTGGAGCGACGATGTCAGACAGCATGCGCAGTCTACCATCTGCAACTGCCCCATTATAGTTTTCCACGGGGTCCTGTGCATCGCGACTGTGCCCCCAGACTGGACAGCAGCATTCACACAAGAGCTTCGTGTTTAGCGGAGTTGCGGCCGTTGTAGGTACAGAGTCCACATATTCGCAACTGAATATGTGGACTATGAAGCCACCCTTCAGCGCGTCCGAAGAAAAGAAGGGAGCAAACACGAGGGGCTTCACTGCCATGAGCTCCACCGGAATGTTGATCGAGTTTCCACATGTGTCATTGATGGGACCTCCGACCGTGTCACCGCTGACAGCGTGGGCCTCAGAACCCTTCCCTCCAATGTATTTTGGATGCTCGCACGCTCCCGCGTGCATGTTCATTCACAACACCCTACCACGCAAGTCTGCCTCCAGCGCAGTCTTTCAGCGGGGTAAGAAACGCCAAAATTACTGGTCATCTGTTGGTTTCAAATGTGCGGAAATGTCTGAACGTGTGTGCATTGCAGCTTGCTGGTGCGCTGCATTCAACTGTGCTGAAGATAAATGCACCCAAGGATGCGTTGGCCTGCAGCGAAAGAAATTGCCTAATGGAGGAAAGATTTTGCTCGGGAAAGTCTACTCAATTTGGGGCAGCCTGGCTGCAGTCCATCAAAAGCCGAGATTGCCTTGGATGGTTCTCTTCTTGATGGCGTTGTCAAGTATTTTAAGGGATTTATCTGTTTTGGCAAGCTGCAGTTGGCCGCTGGATGGCGCACGTGTGGTTTGGTCGCTGCTTTTCAGTGCGATTGCATGTTTAGCATCACCTCCAGATACTTCTTTGCGTTGTCCCACGCCCCGCCCGTGTTAGACATGGACAATGCCATCTGCACCCCCAACGCCAGTGCGCCCACCAGGACTCCCACGAGCAAGTGCATCCCAAACAGGACGCCAACCATGATGGGCGTGAGCAGGGCCAGAGCGCCGAGGGGGGCCATTGCCTTCAGGGAAGCGTGGGTGGATATATCGACACATCGGGAATAGCCGGGCTCTCCTGTGCCTCCATGATGCCAATCGTTGGGAATTGCACGTGAACTTCATTGACCATTGTGAGGCCAGCTTTGCCGACTGACCTCACGGTGAGGCTGCTGAACCAACAGGACAACATAGCACCCACCAGGAGCCCACTGAACACCCCCGGCAAAGTCACAGCGCTTCAACGGCCATCGGCTCTCTCCCCAAGGGGCAAATCAACTTCGGCCAGCACCGCAGCTGACATGTTCTTCATTCCGCGTGCATATGGTGGGATTGCGGCTTCATGGAGCATCAGAGAGGAGGGCTTTGAAACAAACAGCGTACCATTCAAAGCAGAAAGTGTAGCCATCCACGCAAGGAACAAACAACAGGCGAGCTGAATCCAACACAGCGAGCAGCAAGGAAGCTCTCAGTAGAGACAGCCAAATCCCGAATACGGAGCTGAACGCAGTCCCTCTTGTGGCTGGGCATGCCCTGCGGCGTGGAGCATAGATAAAGGCGGCGGAATGGAACCCACGCCACATCTTCAGGGTTGTGGACCCTCGTGACATGACTATCGGATGCTGACAGAACAACGGATTTCCAGAGAGCTAACATTGAATTCCTCATACGGGCGTTCAGAATGGGCGCATCTGCCAAGTCAATCTCCGCCCTTGTGACCAACGATCCCAGCAACGTGAGGCACGAGCGCTGCCGATCCAATGGCGAAACCCTTCCCAATGGGGTTGTGTTGCTTACTGTGGCATCCAGAGCATCTGTGCGCTCACAAATCTCTGGGCTCATGCCCTACATGCTCGCAATGACCCCTTCTTTTGGGGAGATAGTCTCATATGCATCGATGGCAAGGCCTACAGGCGTCGCATACATGATCGTGGGCCTCATACATCAAGCCCGTGCATCCCTTCGCATACGACCACAGCCCTTACAAATCGCGAAAATGTCTGGCACCTCGTTCTGCAGCCAGAGGTAGTAGAAGCACACTGAGGAGAGATTCTTGACCACATTTCACAGCATGGTGAATCCACCAAAGACACCATTTGTGCCGACAGGGGCCCACAGTTCACCGCGACCTGCAACAAGATGGAAGTATCGATTGCTTCCCCAGGGCAGCGTGCGCGATGCTGAACATGTTAGCCAATGTGAAACTCACGTAGATGCAGATGGCAACCATGAAGCACGGAATGTCGCAGATTTGTAGCCAAGCACAAGGCCAATTGTCACATTTGTTGTAGCTCTCATCAGACATGAGTCTGCAACGTCTTGTGCGACCAACGAACACAATCATGAGGATTATGATGCATGTGTCATGTGGCTCATTGAGCCAACATATGGCACACAGCGAATGTCAATTCGAAAGCAAAATAGCCTGTTTGTTACACCACACTCGGGCCTTCTGTGCCTCAGGTATACTGGAAGAAATTTAGAGTCCTACACTATGTCACATTGCGCCCAACATGGAATAGTTATGGCTCTATTTGGGAATGTTAGGTAGTCGTGGTGTATCTTGCGCTGCATAAAAATTGATGAACTACACCTTAAACGTATGTGCGCAAATCTCAAGCAACATAATTGTTTACCTGTACTTACTAGCATGATTGGCTTGTAGTTTGCCTGTGTTGTTTGTTGTCCCATGTTGGGAAAGGGGCAAAACGCGCCACCATTGTCCTGTTGGGATGTGATGATACAACACTGTGCTCGTTTGCATCCATCCCATGAGCACCACATGCTCCTTCGCTGGAAGGAATAGGCATACAAACATTTCTTATAAGTTCAGTCTCACAAGGACCCACACCATAGTATGAATCAAGCAGATGTACCGGTGATACTTTCAATGTTCCCTTTCCAGCAAGTAAACTAATTTGCGAGTATGCATATCTCTCCAGAATTCTGTGGTCAACAACGAGTACAGTTGGATTCAATTGTTGACTAGCAACATGCCCTTTGCCCATGCAAACTTACGTCATGTAGAATCTGCAGTCTTATTTCCCTATCAGAGCTAATGCTGCTTCACCAATACCAAAAAAAGATGTAAAAAAGGGAAAGCTCCAGTATGTACTGGAAGAGATGCACAATCCCACCTATGCCGTTACCACTGACATTCCTGTGTTATATTCTGCTGACGTTGCCAGTTGTCCCGTTATGAAAATGGCAAGAGGCCCCGCCATTGTCTTGTTGGGATGTGCTACTAGAAAACCATGCTGTTTTGCATTTACCCCATGAGTGTAGAACGCTCCTTAAGTCAAGGAATAGGCAAAGAAAGGTGCAATAAAAATAAGGCATGTGTAAAAATTATGACCAGAAAACCCTATTAAAGCAATGAAAAATGAGGTAGAAACACGGTATAGAGTAATGCATGTGCATAGTAAGTACCATGAACATGAGGGGACTATTTAAAGTAGATAGCCATTAGTAAAACCTGGTGGGGTGAAAATTTATGGTGCAGAATGTGCCATGTAGGAATGCGCTAAGTGGAATTGGGATTAGGACATAAGTCATCATGTAATTCAACATGATAAGGGGCCATGTGATGGAAGTTTAGTATAGTCATGTTGAGCATAGGGGGTTGGCTGGCATACAACTCGGATCATAGGTGTGAGACTTGGGGACAACCTATGCGGTTAATTGTAGTACATAAGAGGGCGAGTGCCTCACAGCAATGTAAGACAATGAGAGTGTTGCCGGTATCCGCGAATGCTTCCGTCCTTCCCAAGGTTGCAATGTGCATAAGAATGCCCATTGGGGACACTTCCTCTAAGAACTCCTGGAATCCATGCTATTGTGCCATCCATGCAAAGAGAGAACTTGATGAGAAAAGTACGAAATACAACGCTGAAGCAATCCAAGACATTTATTGATAGATATGAAGAAGGGGTTTTGAAAAGACTATACTATCAAACCCCGTGGGGATAGTTGTACATAGCAAAATTTTCATTTTGGATATAACAACCCAGTACCAAAGAAACAATTGAATCCGCGGTTTTTCCAGTATTCGCCCAGCAATCAAGCCAGGCCTGCAAACAATACGATGCAAATGGCAATGCCGTGGCACATCAATGGGCTCCTTGCCATGTTGGCATTGAAGTCAACCCCTTGGGAAATGTGCCGTGCCTCACCATGCCAGCTATAGCCCCTTTGGACAAAGGGTAAAATTTTTACGTGGGCGATTGGCGTCGCTTGCCCTTGGCGCCCCGCGAGGCTCTCCAGCAAATGCAAGGAAGCAGAAGTGGGATGGGAGCCTGGCAACCTGAGGTCACAAACGCAACTATGTCGAGATAAAAGCCCATAGCCAATGACAAACCACGCTTGAATGCACTAAAGGCTTTGAGGTGGGGGCTAGAACTCAAGCAACAAAGGACTTTTCGCAACTGTGAGGCAGATAGGAGCGTCCTAATACGGCAGAATGGCAGAGAGCGGCACAGCACAGTGTGCAGATTTCTTGCTCTAGTGGTGGGAGGTTCCGTTTTGCCCACTGCGGATCCCGCCATTCCTGCCACCCGCGTCTGCTCCTCTAGGCTCCCAAGCAGGTGGGCGCAACGGGACTCATGTGGCGATGCAAGCTGCAAGAGTTACGGTAGGCGTAGGCACCGACATCCCACAACTGCATGCGAAAACTTGCCACTGGGCATGAAAAATCAAAAAGGCAAAAGCGGGGTGGGCCTTAATCTGGGGCCACTACCCCGTCACAGACCAGTGAAAGAGCCCTCTCTTCGAGCTATAGCATGGGGCAGGTTCGCCAGTTCTGTGGGCCACTGGAAGATTGCCCACTAGAGACTGCAACGCAGTGGTGACCTGCCAAGCTCGCCAGCATCCTCTAGCTGCAGCTGGGGGAACAATGCAATTCGGTGCGTTGTCGGGGCCATCCCAATGGAACATATAACTTGTCAAAGCATTTTTTATCAGAACGGTGGGTGAGTTTTCTGTAGAACAGCAAGGCTTCTACGCAGGACTAGAAAGAGAGGAGGGTAGCAAGGCGCCTGTGCCAAGGCGGCAGCCGCCAAGAGGGATTGGTCGATGGCAGGCCCAGCACGGACTGTTGTGTGTAACTGTCGCCGCGCAACGGACAACACCTGATGTGATCATCCAAAAACAAATGGGAAAAGTCACGAAAAGAACTAAATATAACAACAACAATGGAACACATACAGGGTAAAGGTGGAAGTTTCTTTCAAACTCCATTTAAATGTTGTCTGCAAGCAACAAGCCTATTCTCTGTCACCTCTCTCCTCTTATCAATCTGCGTATTTTCAAGCAACTTCCATATGGAACGGGTGCTGAAATGCTATATCTCACAAGATGCGAAATTAAAGTATTGTAAAGGGCAACTGCACGGCGCTCAATCCGTTGGCCCATTGATTTGGTGTATGGCATTTATTTGTGGCAATCGACTATAAATTTGAATCCACATCACCAGATTTCATCATCGCAGAATTTCTCTCATTGTCGCGCCGCAATCTGTGGATATATGTGCACAGCAATTGGTGGACCGATGGATGCACAGAATGTTATGATTATCGTTGCACCCAATGATCTACTAGTTTTTGCATGAGATCGCACAACAATTGATATGGCATTTCATGCACTAACTGCTTAATTCGTCTTGATCCTAAACGACTAGGTTTAGTTGCCTGCAATTCACTGCCATTGAACATGTCCAACTTACTCTGAAACGCCTTTCAGCTCCACTATCCCTCAAGGCTTCCTAACCGTCTCTATTTGGCGTTTTTGCTTCTTGCAAAATATAGCGCCTCAGCACCCGTTCCATAAAAAAAAAGCTTTACAGCCCACCAAGACGTCACACATACGGAGGGCCGTGTGGTAGTCTGCCCAACCACGCAAATTGCGCTGCCGGGGTAACCATATAACAATGCATGTTTAGTGCGGTCATATGCTCGGCCTTGTTCAACACATTAGGAAACAATGCCCTTCATTCACAATCCGAGGATTCAGTGCACCTTCGAGGCTCGATAGCATGCATTATCACATTCCCCGAAGGTGGCCCAAGCAACCCCATGGGGTTTGCAGCAGGCAGGTGATCGATTACCTTTGGTGCACAAATATTATGTTATCATCAAAAGCAATCACTTACATGTTCCAAATGTGTTTTATGGGTAACTGGCAGAGTTTGGTGATACTTAGATACGTTTACCTTCGATGGCATGCATTGCCTCATTCCCCGGAGGTCACCTAGGCAACCCCGTGGGGTTTGCGGTAGGCAGATGACCGATTGAGTTTGATACACAAATATCAGAAATTCGTCAACAAAGATCATTTACATGTTTTCAAAATGTGTTTGTCGGGTGATTGGCAAAGTTTGGTGATATTTGGAATCAATTGGCTTCCATGGCATGCGTTGTCCCATTCTCCGGAGGTGACCTAGGCAAACCCATGGGGTTTGCGGTAGGCAGGTGACCGATTGAGTTTGATACACAAATATCAGATATTCATCAAGAACGGCTACTCACATGTTTCAAATATGTTTTGTGGGTAATTTGCAACGTTTTGTGATACTTAGATACGTTTACCTTCAATGGCATGCGTAGCCTCATTCCCCGGGGTGACCTAGGCAAACCCATGGGGTTTCCGGTAGGCAGGTGACCGATTGAGTATGATACGCAAACATCAGATATTCATCAATAATGGTTACTCTCATGTTCTAAATGTGTTTGCCGGGTGATTGGCAAAGTTTGGTGATATTTGGAATCGATTGGCTTCGATGGCATGCGTTGCCTCATTCCCCGGAGGGGACCTAGGCAAACCCATGGGGTTTGCGGTAGGCAGGTGGCCGATTAAGTCTGATACACAAATATCAGATATTCATCAAGAATGGTTACTCACATGTTTTAAATATATTTTGTGGGCAATTGGCAAGGTTTGGTGACATTTGGAATCGATTGGCTTCGATGGCATGCGTTGCCTCATTCCCCGGAGGTTACCTAGGCAAACCCATGGGGTGTGCGCCGCAAACTTTGCGGTAGGCAGGTGACCCATTGAGTATGATACACAAACATCAGATATTCATCCATAATGTTTACTCTCATGTTCTAAATGAGTTTTGTGGGTAATTGGCAAAGTTTGGTGATATTTGCAATTGATTAGCTTCGATGGCATGCGTCGCCTCATTCCCCGGAGGTGACCTAGGCAAACCCATGGGGTTTGCGGTAGGCAGGTGACCGATTGAGTATGATACACAAATATCAGATATTCATCAAGAATGGTTACTCTCATGTTCTAAATGTGTTTGTCGGGTGATTGGCAAAGTTTGGTGACATTTGGAATCGATTGGCTTCAATGGCATACGTTGCCCCATTCCCCAGAGGGGATCTGGGCAAACCCATGGGGTTTGCGGTAGGCAGGTGGCCGATCGAGTCTGATACACAAATATCAGATATTCATCAAGAATGGTTATTCACATGTTTTAAATATTTTTTGTGGGTAATTGGCAAAGTTTGGTGATATTTGGAGTCGATTGGCTTCGATGGCATACGTTGCCTCATTCCCCGGAGGGGACCTAGCCAAACCCATGGGGTTTGCGGTAGGCAGGTGGCCGATTAGGTCTGATACACAAACATCAGATATTCATCAAGAATGGTTACTTACATGTTTTAAATATATTTTGTGGGCAATTGGCAAGGTTTGGTGACATTTGGAATCGATTGGCTTCGATGGCATGCGTTGCCTCATTCCCCGGAGGTTACCTAGGCAAACCCATGGGGTTTCCGGTAGGCAGGTGACCGATTGAGTATGATACACAAACATCAGATATTCATCAAGAATGGTTACTCTCATGTTCTAAATGTGTTTTGCGGGTAATTGGCAAAGTTTGGTGATATTTGCAATTGATTAGCTTCGATGGCATGCGTTGCCTCATTCCCCGGAGGTGACCTAGGCAAACCCATGGGGTTTCCGGTAGGCAGGTGACCGATTGAGTATGATGCACAAACATCAGATATTCATCAAGAATGGTTACTCTCATGTTCTAAATGTGTTTTGCGGGTAATTGGCAAAGTTTGGTGATATTTGCAATTGACTAGCTTCGATGACATGCCTTGCCTCATTCCCCGGAGAGGATCTAGGCAAACCCATGGGGTTTGCGGTAGGCAGGTGACCAATTGAGTTTGATACAAAAATATCAGATATTCATCAAGAATGATCATTTACATGTTTTCAATATGTTTTGTGGGTAATTGGCAAAGTTTGGTGATATTTGCAATTGATTAGCTTCGATGGCATGCGTTGCCTCATTCCCCGGAGGTGACCTAGGCAAACCCATGGGGTTTGGGGTAGGCAGGTGGCCGATCGAGTCTGATACACAGATATCAGATATTCATCAAGAATGGTTACCCACATGTTCTAAGTATGTTTTGTGGGTATTTTGGCAAAGTTTGGTGACATTTGGAATCGATTGGCTTCAATGGCATGCGTTGCCTCATTCCTCGGAGGTGACCTAGGCAAACCCATGGGATTTGCGGTAGGCAGGTGGCCGATTAAGTCTGATACACAAATATCAGATATTCATCAAGAATGGTTACTCACATGTTCTAAGTATGTTTTGTGGGTAATTGGCAAAGTTTGGTGACATTTGGAATCGATTGGCTTCAATGGCATGCGTTGCCTCATTCCCCAGAGGGGACCTAGGAAAACCCATGGGGTTTGCGGTAGGCAGGTGACCGATTGAGTATGATACACAAATATCAGATATTCATCAAGAATGGTTACTCTCATGTTCTAAATGTGTTTGTCGGGTGATTGGCAAAGTTTGGTGATATTTGGAATCGATTGGCTTCAATGGCATGCGTTGCCCCATTCCCAAGAGGGGACCTAGGCAAACCCATGGGGTTTGCGGTAGGCAGGTGGCCGATCTAGTCTGATACACAAATATCAGATATTCATCAAGAATGGTTATTCACATGTTTTAAATATTTTTTGTGGGTAATTGGCAAAGTTTGGTGACATTTGGAGTCGATTGGCTTCGATGGCATACGTTGCCTCATTCCCCGGAGGGGACCTAGGCAAACCCATGGGGTTTGCGGTAGGCAGGTGGCCGATTAGGTCTGATACACAAATATCAGATATTCATCAAGAATGGTTACTTACATGTTTTAAATATATATTTGTGGGCAATTGGCAAGGTTTGGTGACATTTGGAATCGATTGGCTTCGATGGCATGCGTTGCCTCATTGCCCGGAGGCTACCTAGGCAAATCCATGGGGTTTGCGCCGCAAAATTTGTGGTAGGCAGGTGACCGATTGAGTATGATACACAAACATCAGATATTCATCCAGAATGGTTACTCTCATGCTCTAAATGTGTTTTGCGGGTAATTGGCAAAGTTTGGTGATATTTGCAATTGATTAGCTTCGATGGCATGCGTTGCCTCATTCCCCGGAGGTGACCTAGGCAAACCCATGGGGTTTGCGGTAGGCAGGTAACCGATTGAATATGATGCACAAACATCAGATATGCATCAATAATGGTTGCTCTCATGTTGTAAATGTGTTTGTCGGGTGATTGGCAAAGTTTGGTGATATTTGGAATCGATTGGCTTCAACGGCATGCGTTGCCCCATTGCCCAGAGGGGATCTGGGCAAACCCATGGGGTTTGCGGTAGGCAGGTGGCCGATCGAGTCTGATACACAGATATCATATATTCATCAATAATGATTAATCCCATGTTCTAAATGTGTTTTGTGGGTAATTGGCAAGGTTTGGTGATATTTGGAATCGATTGGCTTCGATGGCATGCGTTGCCTCATTCCTCGGAGGTGACCTAGGCAAACCCATGGGGTTTGCGGTAGGCAGGTGGCCGATTAAGTCTGATACACAAATATCAGATATTCATCAAGAATGGTTACTCACATGTTGTAAATATGTTTTGTGGGCAATTGGCAAAGTTTGGTGACATTTGGAATCGATTGGCTTCAATGGCATGCGTTGCCTCATTCCCCGGAGGTGACCTAGGCAAACCCATGGGGTTTGCGGTAGGCAGGTGACCGATTGAGTATGATGCACAAACATCAGATATTCATCAATAATGATTAATCTGATGTTCTAAATGTGTTTTGTGGGTAATTGGCAAAGTTTGGTGACATTTGGAATCGACTGGCTTCAATGGCATGCGTTGCCTCATTCCCCGGAGGGGACCTAGGCAAACCCATGGGGTTTGCGGTAGGCAGGTGGCCGATTCAGTATGATGCACAAACATCAGATATTCATCAATAACGGTTACACTGATGTTCTAAATGTGTTTTGTGGATAATTGGCAAAGTTTGGTGACATTTGGAATCGATTGGCTTCGATGGCATGCGTTGCCTCATTCCCCGGAGGGCACCTAGGCAAACCCATGGGGTTTGCGGTAGGCAGGTGGCCGATCGAGTCTGATACACAAATATCAGATATTCATCAAGAATGGTTACTCTCATGTTCTAAATGTGTTTTACAGGTGATTGGCAAAGTTTGGTGATATTTGGAATCGATTGGCTTCGATAGCATGCGTTGCCTCATTCCCCAGAGGTGACCTAGGCAAACCCATGGGGTTTGCGGTAGGCAGGTGACCGATTGAGTATGATACACAAACATCAGATATTCATCAAGAATGGTTACTCTCATGTTCTATATGTGTTTTGCGGGTGATTGGCAAGGTTTGGTGACATTTGGAATCGATTGGCTTCGATGGCATGCGTTGCCTCATTCCCCGGAGGGGACCTAGGCAAACGCATGGGGTTTGCGGTAGGCAGGTGGCCGATTAAGTCTGATACACAAATATCAGATATTCATAAAGAATAGTTACTCACATGTTTTAAATATGTTTTGTGGGCAATTGGCAAGGTTTGGTGACATTTGGAATCGATTGGCTTCGATGGCATGCGTTGCCTCATTCTCTGGAGGTTACCTAGGCAAACCCATGGGGTTTCCGGTAGGCAGGTGACCGATTGAGTATGATGCACAAATATCAGATATTCATCAATAATGGTTACTCACATGTTTTAAATATGTTTTGTGGGTAATTGGCAAAGTGTGGTGACATTTGCAATTGATTAGCTTCAATGGCATGCGTTGCCTCATTCCCCGGAGGTGACCTAGGCAAACCCATGGGGTTTGCGGTAGGCAGGTGAACGATTGAGTTTGATACACAATTGTCAGATATTCATCAAGAATGGTTACTCACATGATCTAAGTATGTTTTGTGGGTAATTGGCAAAGTTTGGTGACATTTGGAATCGATTGGCTTCAATGGCATACGTTGCCTCATTCCCCGGGGTGACCTAGGCAAACCCATGGGGTTTGCGGTAGGCAGGTGACCGATTGAGTATGATACACAAATATCAGATATTCATAAATAATGGTTACTCACATGTTTTAAATATATTTTGTGGGTAATTGGCAAAGTTTGGTGACATTTGGAATGGATTGGCTTCGATGGCATGCGTTGCCTCATTCCCCAGAGGTGACCTAGGCAACCCTATGGAATTTGCGGTAGGCAGGTGATAGATTGAGTTTGATGCAACAATAATAGGTATTTTTGAAACCAGTCACTAACATGCTTGAAATGGGTTGTTATGGGTAATCGGCAAAATCTGGTGGTATTTGGATACGATTAGGCTCGATGGCATGGGTTTGCCACATTGTCTGGAGGTGATATAAGCAACCTCTTGGGGTTTGCGGTTGGCAGGTAATCGTTTAGGTTTGATACCCAATATTTTTTTAATAAAAAATGATTGTTTACATATTGCAAATGTGCTTTGATACGAATCGCAGAGTTCGCCCTCATTTTGGCGGCATGTATTGCCACCCTGGGAGGTGGGTGCAAACATTAGATATTAATCACAAATGATTTTGTACTTGTTATACATGTGCTTTGTGACTCATTTGTAGTGTTTCTTCGTACTTTTTATCTTCAATCGGCTCCCTTGGGATCATGCTGAAATTGTTCATGGGCGTTGTCAAATGCGCTCTCTTTCTGTATGCTAGTGTAGATTTTTCTACCATGTTGTATCTTCTCTTTGATGGTGCTTGATCCGCCCGGGATATTATTTTCCTCTTAGTTGGGAATGTTTTATTCTTTTTGATTGTCGCTAGATGACATGTTGCTCTTTTGCATTACTATGCAGAAAGACCAGCGATGGGTTCGCTCTTATGCTCACACCCCAGAGTACATGCTTCTTGGTTTGTTGCATACACCATACTTTGATTTTGATACTTGTCAATGGTGGCGTCCATAGCACTGCAGAGCGGAACACGGTGTGGTGCATACTTGCTGAGAAGGGGTTGCTCCATTGCATGACTGTGGTTCCCTGACATTTTGGCACACCTTGACCACATGCAGTGATGTGGCATTGTAATAAACGCTAGTGCCAACAAACAAAACAACCATATCGCAAGCGAGTAAGCAGCAATCCAACAAACATGTTTTGTGTCTCGCAGGCCTTGTCAACCACCCCATCGTTGTGTCCACCATGCAATTGTAGATGCTGACCAGTCACCATCATCATCATAAGAATGCTTGGCAGCATTTGTAGCCGTCCGGCTACCATTGCAAGCGCCACTAATGTACTTCAACCCAAACACCATGGAAGGCAGCGTGAAGTGAGACATTCGGACAGAAACTCATGCCTAAAGATTGAACAACCAATTGTGCTTGTAAATATGCATAAAATTCAAAGCACTTCAGTGTAAATGATCAATGCATGCAATTGTCTCCCCGTACTCCCATTGGGAAGCCGCAGGAAGCCGGACGTAAGCGGGAAGTATACCATTGGGAGTCTCCCAATGGTATACTTCCCGCTTATGTCCGGCTTCCTGCGGCTTCCCGCCCAGACATGCTTTGTGCAAGCAGATGATATTACATAATACAACAACCCAGACGCAGAGTTCCCCAAAGTACTCATTCGTTGGAAAGTATGCCTTGTCCGGTCCCTGTCACCTCGTGATTAAGCGGTCTCCAAAGATCAAATATCCAGCGAAGCCAATCCCCCAAGGTGTGGGAGGGTGGGCATAAACGAAGTGAGGTGGGTGCGCGCGCACTGCCCAAAACGTCCCAGCAACCAGCCAGAAACTATGGGCAGCCTGCGCACCCCCAAACTTTGCATTTCCAGTGTATTTGTGATTGTCCCATGGGCGACCCTCGCCCCTGCCAGTAGACAGGTACAAAGCCCCAACCAGTATTTTTTTCCCGCCCGCCTTCGGGCCTCCCGTAAACTAGCTTACTCCGCAGACTCCGTAACCCACACATACCGGATATGGGATTAACTATCTTGTTAATAGGTTTCTGCCAAGGGCGACGAGGGGCGGGCGCGCTGGCTCCAGTCGGACCAGCGCTACTTAAGTACGGTGGTTTTGGGGCCCCTTGGGTTTTCTGTCCCCTTGTACGTTGGGTCAGTGGCCATTTCGTTGCATTCAAGGAGGGCCAGTGGTTTTTGGAGCCCTTGGGAGTGACGGGCTTTGGTGGGCACGAGCAGGGAGGCTATTTAGGCTAACCCCTCGGTCTCCACCTTATCTTGTTTCGCTTCCCGCCCGGCCCTCCCTATTAGGGTGATGTTCAGTTGTTTGGGGCAAGTGTGGGAGTTAAGTATGAGGAAACGAGGAACGGTGGATCTGACTCAGAGGTTGAGTTATGTGTGGGACTGGCTTAACTACTAGCGAAGCGACTAGGCATACAAGTTGTGGGTACCTCAGGCTGTATTGGAACAAACAATGGTCTTTGTAATGTATTGGTCCAGTGTGTGTGTACCTGGGCGGGACAAGGAGCCCGGCTCGGCAGAAATGAAGCTTCTGATGCCTCCATTTCCTTTTTCAAGATGGAAAGACACCTTGTTGTAGGAGTGTCAGAGGCCTATGTGCAACTATTGTCAAATCATTCAACAATGCTTTCATAACATGTGTTTTTAATAATGCCAAGAAATCCAGACTGCTAACTGCGGATACACATCTTCAACAGCCAAATGGGTCTTGAACCAAAAGTACCCAAAGTTGCTCAAGAATATCATGGCGCCATTGTCATCGGCAAGTATGAAAAAATTTACCACATTGTCAGAATAGATTAAAATTATTCCATTCAAACATTGCCTTCTTTGTGTCCTTCTATGGTTGCAAGCCCGGAATGGTGTGTGGTGAGGTGAACAGGTAATTCTGTTTGGTCCAAAACATGCACAATTACCTCAACAACGCATTCCCAGCTGCAATTTATCTGTTGGGCTCATATTGCGAGCACACATGTCAATGTTGGGTTGTGAATCCAACAAGAACATGTATGCTCACTCCCTCATCTCATAGTGATGTATTTAATTTTAGTTTGCAGCAGTTGGCCCATTGTCAATAGGGATGATAGGTAATTAATGCTGATTGTTGCCCCTCCAAATGTGCAACATGTTCACCCCAGACATCAAATCGTTAAATGCAACAGTTGTGCAACGCCATGACATTAGGTCGTCTCTCCAGCCACATCCATAACAGACACGATCACCCGTTATTTTCATTAAAAAACAAAACAACACAATGTTGTACACAACATGCAACATAAATTCCCAAACTGCAAGATCCATCAACGCTATGATCCAAACACCAACTCAATTCATGGTCCTCTCCCACTTGCTCAATTTCTTCTCAACATCAAGCCCAGTCTTGCTATAATGAAAAACTAGTGGGCAGTGTGGTAATATGGGTCTTTACCGTGGATTTCTTGGGTTTCCAG
This sequence comes from Ostreobium quekettii, assembly GCA_905146915.1. Lineage (NCBI taxonomy): Eukaryota > Viridiplantae > Chlorophyta > Ulvophyceae > Bryopsidales > Ostreobiaceae > Ostreobium > Ostreobium quekettii. The sequence continues at coordinate 8,779 of CAJHUC010000408.1, read as the reverse complement.
ATTTCGGCTCAAGAATTGTTGCAACATGTCTTCATTTTCTGTTGATCATTGTGTGGTGCTCGACGCCTCCGACTGGTCATTAGGGTCAAGCACACGACACTTGGAGACGAATCCCTTGGCAACCATATCTTCAAACCGCAGCCCTTTGCCCATATCTTCTAGCCACATAATCCGTGCCTGGTGATGAGCACCTTCCAGGCCATGCATAATGTTTTGGGCCATGTTGCACAATAGCGCATGATCCACAACGCCCTGCACTGATCCACGGTTCTTGTTTTCAAAAGAGATATTAAATTTTATCTATGAGATTTTCAGGAAAATGTTGAGAACATTAGATGTAATGGTGCCTCTTTTCACAACAATATTGTTGAAGAGAAATGCATGCCACGACTCATTCAAACTTATCCCTTGGACAAAATCTCTTGTTTGTGGTTCACTGACTGCGAATAGTGCATCTAGCATGACCTTTTTCTTTATTTCTTTCATGGCTGCATTAAGCTTGGCATTTGACTTCATGATGCCCTTGCTCTGACAATAATGAAGAACACAAAAAGTAATGTTAGCCATTCTGTTTGGGGGCATGCTCCTCACAACACATGCTTCACTTCACATTCACAAATATAATTTGGAATTCATCTACAAAACACATAAAAAACTCGACATCACATGAAATTTGAATCATTTTGCTTATTAATATATACATATATCATACCTCAATAGTTTGTACTTAGCCTGCAAACATTGCTTGTGGTTGGGATGTTCCTCCTATCCGTTGGTGTTCTACTCCTTGAGATGCATCTTGTGCCTGCCCAGACGTATCCCTGTCGGCTACTTCATTGAATGCTATACCCAAACGAATAAGCCTTTCCTCTTTTGGCGTTGTTCGCCTCACTTCAAACTTCTGCATCCATGCATCCAGCTCACCTTTGAACACTGAATGGGGTTCTTGCCGTTCCGATGCATAACTCTCTTCTTCCTTCTTTGTACATATTCTTCCAAACATGTGTCGAAGTTCATTTTTTGCAAGGAAGAAATCAGGATGTGCTTTTAACAACAATCGCTCCGGTCTCATCCAGGCATGGTATATATCTTGTAGAGCTTGAAACTTGGGATGTTGACTCTTTTCTTCTTGGTGGAGAGCCTCCCATCGTGCAACTTTTTTTCAAGTAATTGGGCATGAACATCCTCCAACCACTTGGTATCCTTGCTGTTGCGGCCCTGAAGGGCGCCGCTGGTTTCCAAAGCTCGTGGAGTCGCCACGCCCTGTGGCTTGGCTGTTGGAGGTCAGCCAACCCTCTCCACCGATTTCGGTGGGCGGAAGTGGGGCGCTCGTTCCCTCGGATGCGCGGTGGGCCCAGAACGATGGGGATCGTCCCCCGGGGCCTGCTGTATGCGGCGGGTGGTGGCGCAGCCAGTCGGTGGCTCGCTGGTCGCAGAGAGACCAGACAGTGGGCCAAAACGGTTACACGAATTCCCTGCATGCGCGCGCACAAATCCGCATGCGCGATGCCCGATCGCGGGTCCATTGCTGTCACATCAAGACAAGACAACACAAGTGCGCGTCCAGGCACATCGTCACCGTCCACCGTTCACCTAAATCAGCTCAGCATAATCCCCGATGCTTCTATCTCCCGGTCCGAATCCCATGCTAAAGTACTGCAACTTCAACTGGCCATAACTTCACCGTTTCTACATGGAATTGGACGTTTCAAGTCGCTATTGGCATCAGGAGCTCCTAAATAAGCTGATTTGCACTTTTTTGACCAACCGCCGCTTCAGAAATGTCAATTTTAGCCTAACCCCAAGTAAGCACGTCACACTTGCCAATGTTGTCATATACACCAACAATAATTTTTTGGAGAGACTGAATATACATCCTCCAACAACAATTTCTTTATAAGTAAAATGCAAAATGTCAGCTCCCTTCAATTAGCTCTCTGGAAATCCGTTGTTCTGTCAGCATCCGATAGTCATGTCACGAGGGTCCACAACCCTGAAGATGTGGCGTGGGTTCCATTCCGCCGCCTTTATCTATGCTCCACGCCGCAGGGCATGCCCAGCCACAAGAGGGACTGCGTTCAGCTCCGTATTCGGGATTTGGCTGTCTCTACTGAGAGCTTCCTTGCTGCTCGCTGTGTTGGATTCAGCTCGCCTGTTGTTTGTTCCTTGCGTGGATGGCTACACTTTCTGCTTTGAATGGTACGCTGTTTGTTTCAAAGCCCTCCTCTCTGATGCTCCATGAAGCCGCAATCCCACCATATGCACGCGGAATGAAGAACATGTCAGCTGCGGTGCTGGCCGAAGTTGATTTGCCCCTTGGGGAGAGAGCCGATGGCCGTTGAAGCGCTGTGACTTTGCCGGGGGTGTTCAGTGGGCTCCTGGTGGGTGCTATGTTGTCCTGTTGGTTCAGCAGCCTCACCGTGAGGTCAGTCGGCAAAGCTGGCCTCACAATGGTCAATGAAGTTCACGTGCAATTCCCAACGATTGGCATCATGGAGGCACAGGAGAGCCCGGCTATTCCCGATGTGTCGATATATCCACCCACGCTTCCCTGAAGGCAATGGCCCCCCTCGGCGCTCTGGCCCTGCTCACGCCCATCATGGTTGGCGTCCTGTTTGGGATGCACTTGCTCGTGGGAGTCCTGGTGGGCGCACTGGCGTTGGGGGTGCAGATGGCATTGTCCATGTCTAACACGGGCGGGGCGTGGGACAACGCAAAGAAGTATCTGGAGGTGATGCTAAACACGCAATCGCACTGAAAAGCAGCGACCAAACCACACGTGCGCCATCCAGCGGCCAACTGCAGCTTGCCAAAACAGATAAATCCCTTAAAATACTTGACAACGCCATCAAGAAGAGAACCATCCAAGGCAATCTCGGCTTTTGATGGACTGCAGCCAGGCTGCCCCAAATTGAGTAGACTTTCCCGAGCAAAATCTTTCCTCCATTAGGCAATTTCTTTCGCTGCAGGCCAACGCATCCTTGGGTGCATTTATCTTCAGCACAGTTGAATGCAGCGCACCAGCAAGCTGCAATGCACACACGTTCAGACATTTCCGCACATTTGAAACCAACAGATGACCAGTAATTTTGGCGTTTCTTACCCCGCTGAAAGACTGCGCTGGAGGCAGACTTGCGTGGTAGGGTGTTGTGAATGAACATGCACGCGGGAGCGTGCGAGCATCCAAAATACATTGGAGGGAAGGGTTCTGAGGCCCACGGTGTCAGCGGTGACACGGTCGGAGATCCCATCAATGACACATGTGGAAACTCGATCAACATTCCGGTGGAGCTCATGGCAGTGAAGCCCCTCGTGTTTGCTCCCTTCTTTTCTTCGGACGCGCTGAAGGGTGGCTTCATAGTCCACATATTCAGTTGCGAATATGTGGACTCTGTACCTACAACGGCCGCAACTCCGCTAAACACGAAGCTCTTGTGTGAATGCTGCTGTCCAGTCTGGGGGCACAGTCGCGATGCACAGGACCCCGTGGAAAACTATAATGGGGCAGTTGCAGATGGTAGACTGCGCATGCTGTCTGACATCGTCGCTCCAGCTGGTTCTGTACCTGGGTTGGCTGCCCACCGGCAGGGCGACTGGGGTGGTGGAGCCGCACAGGAGTCAACAGGGTGCACTGTGATGTGAAGGTGCTGCATCATATGCTCATGATGACAGAAAAAGTGGCTTACAGGCAATGGACGAGGATGCCCTCCAGCAATTGCTTTCTCTGGTGTGCACAAGGGTGTGCTGTGTTTTTTCGGGCGCCGAACAGGTTTTCTCAGTCGTGTTGGGCTCATCGCACATCATGTACGTCTGTTAATAATCCCTCTGGACTGTGCTCTTTGAGTTATTCCCTCGTCTTGGCCGCCAGGCGATGAGCACAATTATGGTGGGCTTGCCTGACATGACCATGCTCCTTGGTCGGCCCCTTGTAGAGCTTGCCGTGCCACATTGGGCACACATCTTTGGCTTATGGGGTCTAACGCCCGAGTTCGGGCCCTCGCAACTCACTGCACCTGTTTACGTCGACCGAGCATACAGTCTTGCCTCTCGGACACATTGGCTCCACTCTGGACAGTCTTGATTGACATTTTGCAAGGGCGACCAATACCAGATTCCAACTGTCTACTGTCAAATTCACAAGACAAAGCAATTATGTGCTGGAACCTGAGATTCTCAAAATTGTCCCATCCCCTGAGGAGGCATACAGACATGAGCGTTCGTACACACAATCCAGACTGATATCACCGCAGCATTGGGCCCAGATGGGCCACACCTTCACAGCAGAATGAGTTGAATACTTTGTCTTGTTCATTTAGCTCATTTCCCCACATCCACTAGAGTTCGCACCACTGCCGCCCCTTGCACCTTGGAATGCATGAAACATACACACCTGAGGGAACACAGACATGGGCATTGGGACTTGCGTTAACCACCAATCACTCCAAACTGGACTGTGGCATTACTCCAATGGTGTTACCACAATGGAGATGCTGATGCTAATTTCATTCAGAACGTGCAGATGGTGGCAATGCCACATGGCATAGCTGGCCACCCAGCCCACCCCACACAGCCTACCGTAATTCTGATTTGCATTCACTCACTGCAAAGCGTTGCCAACCCTGTCAGTCCTACTCCAACCACCACCAACCCTTCTTTGTGCCATTTACATTGCTTCGTTATGGAAGCACCCCTCTCAAGCAGGGCAGGACACCATTCATATTGCAACATTTCCTAGCCTCCCGACACAGCACACACAGCTGATTTGTACTGTGTCAGTCGACACTAAAGGTGGGCACCAGAGGCTTGCACAGCTGGTTTCAGGAATACAACCCCATGGCAAGCAGCCTATTGAACAAGGCGATAAGTCCTAGTCCCAATTTACATATGCGCATTGGGGAATTCATGACCACCAGCACATTGCCCCCCACCCCATCCCCCCCACCACTGTTGTTTCAATCGGCCCCATTTATGACCACCAGATGTAGACCATACCCATCCTGGTCAGATGCGATTCCATACCAACTGACAGTAGCATCATTGAGGTAACAATAGCGGTTAGAAAGCAATCTTGTTCTTGAAGCAACTGAGCAGATGTACCACACATACATGTCACTGAAGTTGAAGCCCTTTTTCGCATGAACACCACTGCTCCAGCAAATCAAGGTGCCCACCCAAATCCTCAAACACCTGAAACTGCTTGCGGAAACCCTCCTTGGGCTGTGTGCAACTTCCAGCACTCTCCACCAAGCTGGCTCAGGTTGAGCTTCCATAAAAGCAACCGATGGCAGTTGCCGATCGAGAGATAAAAGCGAAACAGCGGACCAGAACGCCACCTGAACAGGGTAAGTACATATGTTGGATCAAGAGCTGAAGGATGCTCCTGCACAGCGAGACGATGCTGATGGACAGCGTGCTCAAGGTGCAATGTCCGAACTTCAAGCAGAAAGGCAAACAAATACGTCGTCCAAGCCACACCAACACATCACAGTAAGACAGTCTTCACCTCGATCAATCTAATTTTACCAGGAAAGACAACTTGACACAGTTTGTGCCGCTGCCAATAAAGCTGCAAACAAAATACCTTTTGACAGATGCTTTTCTTCAATGCATCAGGTTGACGTTATCCTGCATAGGGGTGGTTGTGAGCAAAACACAGACAACCGCAAGCACGCAACAAACTGAGCAGCATAGTGGTGCACACCCCCACACTTTTGTGAGGCATCCATGAACTCAAAACATTCATTGAAATGCCACAGATCAGCGGGCGCAGTATCCGAGACACTGATGTTGTGGCAAGGAAACACTCCATCATAACTTTGGGCCAGGTCATCACCAACACCAACCTGCACATCAACCCAAGAGGGACTAGCCATACACCAAACAGCAACCAACCCAAGGGCCCCTACTGTCCTCGCAAGAAAACGTGATGGAGTTTGTGGGCTTGCGATCTCTTGACAGCAGATGCAAACACACAACCTTCCCCCAGACAATGAGCAGTCTGGCCCATTTGGCTGTGTTCTCTTCAGACAGTGCTCAATCGCTATTGGGGCTGTTGCCATCTATTATTCACCAGGACCAGAGGCAGAGGGCAACCAGGGCTCGCACAAGCTCAAACCAGTTGCACACCCTCCTCAACAGTAACAACCAGTTTCGTTTGTGGGTGGCTGCCTGACAGAAATATGGGCATCTGCGCATCTCAACACACACTTTGTGGCAACCAAGCACAGTGAGCAAAACTATAAAATCACTGCACAACCCTCCACAAGAGCAACATCAGCATCAACAGGACAACAATAAGCCTGCCATGCGTGTGTGATCCCCTCCTTCTCAAGTTCAACCCTGTTTTGCTCAGCAAGAAAGGCTCCAATTAGCAGCCCTGCTTGCAGCATAGCTGCGATGTCGTCAAAAGTGTTGATGACAGCTGGCTTACGATCGTCAGAGCCAATGGTGCTGAAGGTATCGAGAGCTGCTGACCTGAAGCTGTGTTACTTCTCTCCTCAGCCAGAGCTTCACTCTCACTCAGTGACCCTATGCTATCATACGCACAATGTCTTGTGGTAACAGCCGTCTTCCCTTGGCACCTGTTTTCGTCCTACAATTCTGCCTGGCAACATTGCTCGTTTGCCCATTGACCCTGATTGGCTCTCTGGCTGGGGGTGAGGTCTGCCAGTGGCTTTTCCTCCGTTCGCGATCACCTTGCACGTAGACCAACCTGCAGACATGCCATTAATAAGCAGCAATGCAAACAAATTCCATAAGCTGCAGGGTGGTGGGTCCAATGGTTGCATTTTCATGGCCACTGGCAATCTTCAGCAGTCATCCGACACCGGGCTACTCAGCAGCACAATTCGAGTGCTGTACCTGGCAAGAGGGGGTTTTGAGATCGTGCTTGCTGGAACTTGCAGATGGTCCAAGATGACAGGGTTGTTTCACAATCCAATGCTGGAGGCTGACGGCTCCACAAGGAGCCACCAAAGCATGTGGGACACGCCAAAAACTTTCCAGGATCCACAGGCAGAACAACAAAGGGCAGTCCATCATCCGATAGCGTACGCTCTCAGAGCACATCACGAGTTGCTTTGATGCTCATGCTATTGTCCCAGCAAGATGTGCTTCACCAGAAGGCCGCCTCCCTCGCCACGTTGAAAATCTCTCCCTCTGGAAAGGGTCGCTGATGAGGCGCCTGGCATTCTTGGTGGCCTTCTGCACACGCTTGGTGCCCTTCCTTGGCGTGGATTTCCACGTCTGCTTGAGCGGGGCCGTATGAATTACCATCCCGTCCCTTTCGCTCATGCCAACGGCTGCCGCGCTCCTCCCAAGCCCTGCACCGTGCCTTCCTCCAAGCAGTTGGGCCTGCAGTGGCAACCAGCAGATCAGTGCATGTGGCATTGTGCGTGGGCCTGTCAGCAACTTGCCAACCAGTGCCCCACCAATGCTTTTAGTTCATTATTCCAAAACACTACATCTCCTTGCAATTTCCAGGTGCCTGTCCTGGCACAAGATATGCGAGCTTTGTGCCACCCACCAAGACAGTGCAGGGCCACTATCCACCCACCAAACGCGTTCTCACCCAACTGGTGGGTCAGCCCCCGAGGGGGCACTTTCGGCGCTCAGGGGGAGGGGGGGGGGGCTCCAAGATCAGGATTGAGCGCCTGGGAGCTGGGAGGGCGCGATCCACGCCGCCGCGGCGCCTTTTCCCTTGCACCCTGCCACAACTTTCGCTCTCTTGGTAGCCGCAATCTGGCCAGCGGCCGCTGCGCGGGGCGGCCTGCTGGCGCGACAAGATCCAGCCTTTCCCCTGCCCCACTCCCGGGCGCGCGGCCCTGCACGTCTGGGCCAGGGCGCCGCTGCGCCCCAGATTGGCGCGCCCTATCCACCCACCAAACGCGTTCTCACCCGGGTGGGCGGTCAGCCTCCAAGGGACACTTTGACACTCAGGGGCCCCAAGATCAGCATTGTGCGCCTGGGAATTGGGAATGCGCGATCCACGCCGTCGCGGGCCAGGGCGCCGCTGCGCCCCAGATTGGCGGGCCCTATCCACCCACTAAAGTGTTCTCACCCGGGTGGTCGGTCAGCCTCCAAGGGGACACTTTGGACACTCCAAAGGGGCTGGCTCCAAGATCGGCATTGAGTGCCTGGGAATTGATAATGCGCGATCCACGCCGTCGCGGCGCCCTTCCCCTTGCACCCTGCCGCATTTTTTGCTCTCTTGGTGGCCGCGATCTGGTGAGCGGCCGCTGCACGGGGCGGCTTGCTGGCGCGACAAAATCCAGCCTTTCCCCACCCGCACTTCTGGGGGCGCGCCCCTGCACGTCTGGGCCAGGGCGCCGCTGCGTCCCAGATTGACGCGCCCTATCCACCTACCTGCGCAAAGTGCTCCTCAGCGGGGCTCCGAAGGCTGTCCTGGGCGCCTCTCCGCGCGCCCCCCCGCCGTCTTTCCGCCCCCCAAGAGGACCGCAGGCGACGGAAAGCGCTCCGGCGATGCCCAGGCGCCCCTCCGCCGCCCGTGGGGGAATCCTCAGCCGAGTGGAGACCCCGAAGGCCGCCCTCAGCGCCTCTCTCCGCGCGCCCCGCCGTCCGCGTGCCGCGCTTCGCACGCCGGGAGGACCGCAGGCGACCGTCCGCTGGCGCCCGCCAGGCCTGATTACTCATGGAGCACGGGAGCGTTGTGCCCATCAGTAATTGGCACAAGGCGCCCTTGTGCCGCCCTTGTGCCGCCTTGTGCCATCAGTGCCCAGGACTTGGCTACCTGGGAGGCCCACATTACGGGTATACCCCT
>CAJHUC010000407.1:0-166972 GCA_905146915.1 Ostreobium quekettii | reverse complement strand
GGCGGGCGGTGGCTTGCACCCAACTCATTAAGGATGCTGCCCAATTAAGATAGGTTGGCAACATAAAAAGGATTAGGAAAGAGTTCATAGGGATAACTCAAAGCCTGATGGCAGTGATAGGTGGGCGGCAATGGAAACTACTCTAAGCTGCGGAGTGGATCACTGTTGGTGCGGTGCCTTGCCATCTGGCCACGGTTTCGAAGAGCAGCAGTGCAACAAAGGCCTTTGCTACTTTGGAGCTTGGAAGTTCCACAATATTCGGGCCCAAAATTTGTGGAGCACTTTTGGGACTAGCCCAAGGGATCAAATTTTAGGGAGGACACAGGTGCTCAGTTGCAACTCAAGCAACGCTACCACCACCAACAACAATAATAACAAAGAAGCAAAAAAGAAGGGAAAAGACAAAAATTTTTGAAGTTAGAGCCATGTGAATTTCCAATCAGATCGCAAGAACTTATATCAACATATATGGTAGGCAGAAATACACATGCTGTGCACTGTGCGCGAAAAAGCTGTTGCAGGCAATACACACATCTACCATGTGAAATTCCTTTCTGATATACACGAATTACTATTACACCACCAGTACACACTTTGCAAGGCCAGTGCACCCAACCAACACAGCTGAGATTCCAATTGTGGCTTGGTTGTGGCAGGCAACACCGCAGGCTACGAAAATGTGTTTTTGGCTTTCCATTCCTGTGCTATTTACAGAGTGAAAGAGCACAATAAGGTCGGCATTGATGGGCACACATGTCTAGCTTCTGCCCAAAATTTTGCCTCACATGATCCCTGTTCTCAGGGCGACTTCTACTGTGGCAGTGCGTGCCAGTTGCGCAATTCTCACCTCGCCATCCAACTCGCCCATAATGTGCAAAATAGGAAGCGGGGACTAGGGAGAACTAGAAATCTGTCCTAATGGAGGAAACAAAGATGCGACTGGCATCACATTGTGATGATGCATTTGAAAATATCGTCTATTGTTGCTGTGTGGTGTGCTTGCTCCTAGATTTGTCCTGGCCTAAACATTGTGAAAAATACTGAGGGACGACTATGTGCAAAGTTTTCAAGCGAGCTGCTATATTGTATCTGAGAGAAGGGAGTCAGCAATGCACTGGGCTCCTTGAGGCAACGGACTGCAAACATTTTGTCACAGATGCATGGCTATCCCCTCAATTCTCCTCAGATGGACAAAGCTTCTCATATGCGATGATGAAGGATATTGAGATCAGAAGATCGGCTGTTAGCCAAGCAGTGGCATTTGTGTGCTCACTGTGGGTATGCTGTTTCCAAGAAGCCGGTGGTCATTGCTGAGGGAATGAACCACATGCAGTTCTCAAACGACAGCGTAAGATTCCAATTGCGGGATCTTGAGTCGGAGAGCTCCTTGGCGTCTGTGCTGGAGTCTGCGGCCACATCTATTGTGGCATTCATGGGTGTCAATATTGCAAACAAGAGTGTTGGAGCTGAGGAGGTGCATCAGCTGGTCTTGAAGAACGCAGCGAAATCTGCAGTGGACATGCTGTCACCCAACACCGTGGCTGTGGGATATGGGAACTTGAGTATGGCGTACAAAGCAGCAGCTTCTGGAGACGATGGGGAAGGAGTTGCCCTGCCTGGAGGGTTGATGAATTTTGGGGTCTGGGGTGAACAAATTGCTAGTGGCGTAGATATCAGGCCAGATAATCCCCACTCTTTTGGTGCTTTTTTCATACTTAAATTTCAAACCGCCTTTATAGCCAAAAAGCTGTACTGGCGATGCAGCATGTGCACTAATTATGCCAGCTAAGAGATAGTATTGGTGTATCCGCAGTGATTTCCACAAGAACTGAAGCGAGTCAGTCTGGGCTCATGTTCACAAATGTTGTAGGTCAAGGAGCATTATCGCTTTCAACTGAATAGGCAAACGCAGACATTTAGCACTGCTACCTGATTTGTTGGTGTCGTTGACAATTGCAGTTGCATCAAATGTTCAAGCCGGCGGTGAGAAGAGATTGTGGTTTTGTGTGGTTTGTAGTTTGTAGTTTGTAGTTTGTAGTTTGTGTTTGTAGTTTGTCTTGTGTAGTTGGGTGAGAAACTTAAAAGTTAAAGTGGAGAATGCGCATCATATTCCTTGTATCAAGAAATGCTTAAGACAACATTTCCTGAATAGCAGCAATTGGTCTATTACATTAATATGTTTTTGATATTGAAAGTGGCAAAAATCCCTCATTCCAGACAGCCCTCCACTCACATAGACCCCAAGCATACAAAACTTGCCGTTTTACTTGTTAATGTACTAGGCTTCCCGAGAAGACTATTGAGCAAGAGGATCCATATTGAAATACCGTATTTACCCGGTATTAGTATCCACCACCTATTAGTATCCACCCCCTTTTTTCGGGGGACGAAACCACGCTAGGATCCGTGAGCCGGTGTTAGTATCCACCCCCAAACCTCAACAGAGCAGAAACGAGAGAAGGCGCGGACGGTGGCAAGGGATGTCGGTGGCCTGTGTTGGGCGCGTCGCCCAGTCGGAGCCAAATCGTGTAACCTGCAATTCGCGCATCGACGACGATGAAGATCGGGTCGGCATGAATGCTGTTGAGGGAGAATTTGGCGGGATGCCCGCAAAAGGCTATGGGGTTACCAGGCTGCCAGTGGGGATTTTGTCGCAGGATCGCTGGGTGGCAACCGATGCCGCTAGCCCCAATGAGGGAAGCGGACGAGAGATCAAAGCCACCCTGTTTCCTAGGTCACTAGGAAAAAAAAGCCAAAAAACACGTGTTCAAATGTGTACAAAGTTTACGGGTTTGTGTTATTTTTTTGTTCTTAGCCTGCAGAACTTTGCTGAAATGTGTTTTATGTGTGCTCGCAGAAGTGTTATTTGGCCTTTTTTCCCTAGTGGATGCAATCAACCTGCTCCCCAGCCGGCCACAGCGGGTTCCGGTGACGCCCGCCAAGGGCGTCCCAAGGCTCAACGCCAGGAATGGGTAGGCGACGACGCTGGTCAGGCCAGCCGCCTTTGCGAGACGGCACCTTGCACGCTGGCCTAGACACGCCGGGGCGCAGCATCGCGATGATGGACTTGGCCCCCGGCGCTTTCCCAGGGTGATGCCGGTTGGGATAGCTGATGGGATCTGCGATTGGCCAATCACACAGCAAATCCATAGGTTTGTGGCATGGCAGCTGCGCGCATTGGAGAAGGGCCCTGCTTTGCGGCATTTTGGGCGCCATGTCAGTCCTCGTTCTTCGCATCACAGAGGCAAGCGCGCCTTGAGCAATGCAAGGAAACCCTGTTGGCCCCATTCACTCCCACCTGGCGCAGCTCCAACTCCATGTCGCTGGCTCACATAAAGAGCCTGAGAGCTTTCCGTAATATCATTGTTGAATAACAATATGGTGTTGTCAGTATGGCGGTGCCTATTACCTGTAACTTTAACTTGGTGATGCTGCTACCTCTGCACTACATCTTACATTATTTCAAGCCCATTTCTGGGGTTCAAGATCTACGTTTCGAAAATTTTCTTGGTTTATTCCTTGGATCAGGATTCTAAACTGCATTACTACCCATGACCCACAATTAGTATCCACCGCTCATTTTGGGTGTCCAATGCATGCCCACTAATGCCGAGTAATACGGTAGCTCTCAAACCAAGCATTGCTGCTGCTGCTGCTTGGCATAATTAAGTAAGTTAGTAGATGACTCATTGCAGTTGGTTGTGCAGCTGCCACGCCAGTAGAATGCCTTATACCCGAGATGTAAAATATGATATTTAAAGTATTTTTTCAGCCCTCGCTGCACCCGCACCGCACTCAGTTGTGGAGAGCAGGTACAGGGTTGAATGATGCTTGTCTAAAACTGCGATAAGCCCCATGCAGCACCCGTTGGCAGAGGAAGTAGTGATATGTCAATGACGGTAATGGATGCATTAGTTCCCATAACTTTTATGTGCATTATTTCTCAGGAATCAAGTTGCCCACCCTGGAGAGGCCACAGTTGCCCAGACGTTTTGTTTTAAGGCTCAGGGCGAGCTGCTCAGCCCTCTGAAGGAATACAATGTGAAAATAGTGGCGACAGGGCATACCACGTTCCTCTACTTCCAGCACAGTCGCCTATCATTCGAGAGACTTCCCGATGGCGGGATCCTGGTCAACCCCTCGTGTCTCATTTATCGCTATAATATGATCGACATCAGGTCGCCCCTTGTGGGCATCGCTCCTCAGTACTGGGTGAAGCTGGTGTCGTGCGAGTCAATTGCAAACTTTGTTCAAGAATCATCCAATGCTTCGGGTGAGTCACTAATGGCATGAGAAAAAAATTATCATCCTCCCGTGTCATGGTTATCAAGTAAACGTGAGCTGGCGATGCATGGATAGAGTATGTATTTAATGAAACGCCATTCCATAGAAGGAACGTGGTCTGCAGATTTTGTCTCTACCTACAGATAGAAATTTCAGACCATATACCTGGTATATCCTGGACAATCTTGGTGATTTAGGCTGACCATACCTTGCGTGTAAGCACTTCCGACCACATCTAATTCGTTGCCCATGTTCTGTGGAGCTCTGCATCGAGTTTTTCACTTTTTGGGAGGGCACAAATTCGTATAATGTTATAGGCATCACATACGTGATTCCGTTGTCGCATTTCCTGGTCTGCTTATGTTTTAAGTATGCCATTCTGGGTACTCATTTTATTGATATGTATAGAATTTTGAATGTATCGACAGGTGTAAAGAGATTTCCCATCCTTTCAGGTAGAGTGAGACAGTGCTTCGTAATCAGAGGGCACATTATGTCGACTTTGGCACGCTTGACGTCAAATTGTCGTTTACCTTGGAGACCTCTTAGTTTACAGACCTCCCCCCTACCCACCCACCTCACCCACCTCTTTTCTTGCTTTTCACTGTGATGGAATTTTGTGCTCCTCTTGCAGCATTGCTTACTGAGCATTATTTTTTAACAGCACAGGAGGAAATCTTATACATAATTGTAATGCTCCAAGGAACTAACCAAAAAAACGCACAACACCGAGCTCCTGTGCAACTTTGCTCAACAAAACTGAGTGTCCACCACTTCACCAATTGGCTTTTCCCCATGCGGGCATGTGTGGCATTCAACTTCAGCGCCGCTGCCCTAACAACGCCGTCGTTGAAGACGCTCTCCGAATGTCCACGGAGCGGGCAAAGCAAAGGTTCGAGGCTCGAGGCCACCCCATCAAGTTTGTCCCTCAGGAGCAGTCTGGCGATGTGCCCTGTAGTGACGTGAATCCCTTCGTCTGGGCCTTCGCGCAACTGGCACTCTCGGTAGAGACCGATCCCAAGAATGGAAGCGTGGCGGCGGTGAAGGTGCCGACGCTGATTGTGGATGTGGTGGTGCATGTGAAGGCATTTCCGGTCGGCCGGGCCATGGAGTACATCTTGATTGACAGCCTGCAGCTGCCAGATCGGCGTGCTTGAACAAGGCTCGTTTCCGTTAATTTTCAAATTTAATTCCGTTGATTCAAAAATTGCGGGATGCTTTGGCGACTTCGCAATGAGGATGGCAGCGCTAGTTACAGCATCCGTGTCTGCAGGCAAGCTTTTTTTTCTGGAAGCTTCTTAACATCAGCCAACTTTGCCTTCAGTGTTTTCTCAACAATTCCAAGGGAGTTGCAGTCTCCAGCCGTTGCAACTTCAGAGGATATGTGGGCAAGTGGTATGGCAAATGCAGTGATTTGTTCCGATGCATGAACGTGATTGGGTTGACAGCGTGTGCTGATTGACATGGAGATTTGTGTAGGCAACTGTGGTCACCATCCCTTGGCAGGTTTGCACCGGAATTGCTACCATACTGTGTCCTTGAGAAGTTTTGAAAGGCACGGCGTCTTGCAACAGCTGCGGGAAATGTGCTGGAGATTGCATGGACACAAAATCGCCTTGTTTGGTCATATTTTTGGAGCAACACACAGGGAGCGATTCTACTGTTTCCTGAGATACCTGTCAAGTTCCGAACGCTGCCTACAAAGGGTTGAAGACCACAATGTCAAGCTTCCCAATAGCGCTTTGCTACGATCCTAATGAGCAACCTGGCACGTGAAAGCGGCCGCGACCTTCCGTGCAACCGCTCAGGGCCCTGCAAGGCAGGGCGGGAAGGGGGTTTGGAAGCCGAGGGCAAGGGTTGTACCAGAAAACCGCTGGCCCATCTGCCCATCCTGGGGATCGAGGCGATTCTCGCCTACCAAAGGCTGGCATGCTAATATCAGAGGCCGCCGGCCGTTCGGCGCGCGAGGATCGACTCGATCCCTGAGGTGGGCAGATGGGCCAAATGCAAATTCAGCAAATCGCCAGATTTGACTTCACACTCAGCCGCTTCGCACAGTCAATGCACAAGTCTTTGCACTGGTTAGTGCACCAATTTGTGCACTCATTAGTGTGCTTGACTTACTCTTAAGATTAGTGAATCCTAGTGATTGAGCTTCATCTCGAATGAACATATTGAACTCATTTCAACTCTTCCCACTCAGCCCCATTTCAAGGCCTCAAGGCCATTTCCACTTTGGCACCAGCACAATATACACCTGTGGTGCCTCACAGGCCTCACAAGGACCTGTGGGTAGTCGGGCTGTCTACACAGCGCCATGCCGCCGGGTTAATCAGAGGACCTAATGTGCGCATCGTGCGTTCATGTCCAGCCTTGTGGCGAATACGCAATAAAATGGCAATATGGAATGACCCTGAAGCCCTTTCAACAGAGTGTAGGATGGAATTCCTGTGCCAGGAGTGCAGTCTCTGTGCTACAGACTCTCTGTACTACGTAATAGCACACGGATCCGTCTGCAGATAGTAGTATACGGATCCGTATACGGATAGTTTAGTTCGGGTCCGGAACTGGACCAGTCGCGCATCTGCCAGGCAGGTTGCCTTGTGCGGGCAACGTGAGTCGTACTTTCGCGCAACGTAATAAAATAGTAGAACAGTTTTTGTGCAACAGAAAGGAAAAAAATACATAAATAGCAGAGCAGCAACAAATAGCAGCACAGAAGTACATAGTTGGGATAAAATAGTTGGGATAAAATACCAGGCAACATACCACTCTGAAGCACTGCAACGGTCGTCGTGTGCCGGAAAGAGAGCCCAACGTCAACGCAATAGAGGAATGCAACTTCTGTGCGTCCCCAACCATCCCTGATTTTTTCCAGTTCCTGCCAAATGGCTAAGGACTCAAAAATCGAGGTATACTGTTAAGGGCGGCGGTCCATTCAGACCGTCATCCCCGGAGATAGCGCAGTTGAATCACACCTGGACGGGCAGATGAGCCAAACAGCCCCACTTCACACGATCGGCAACCGCGTAATGCCCCACGGGCCATATTCCCATTAAACAACCACGTGGCGCCTCCACGCGCCCCTCCTGGTTCTGTCTCACTGAGGCCCGTGGCACACGCCAGGCGGGCAGCTCCTAAGCAAACGCACGCGTCCATCGGCAGTTTGGGTGCTCCTCAGTGTTCCAAGGCACTTTGCAGGCGTGTCCAACTCATGTGTCCCCGTGTGATGCGTTGCCACATACTTGCTTTGTGCTCAGCATATTTACGGTGTATATTTACCGTATCTTGGTGGACTCTTTAGGCGCATGATGAGGCTGCCTTAGTCTGTGTTTGTCACAGAAGCCACCTCTCTGCGTTCTGAGTGCCTTGAGTTCGCAATACTAGAAAAATTAGGTAGCACGCCTGATTGACGACTTGGGTTTTTTTCCCGCGTCATTGAGCGCCAGCCTGCTGGATGGCAATTAGTGTGGCGAAGGTGCTGAGGTTGTTGACATCCCCTCTGCATCATATCTGAGCCTCACGAGTCGGCAGCTGAGTGACATCATTAATTTGCTGAACTTTCTTATGAAACTCATTTATTGCCGACCGTATCAATATGAATTCGACGCAAAGCGGTCATGATACATTGTCGCAACGCTCTGTACTACCACAGTTGGAACAGGGCAAAAGCGGCGATATGCACATCCAGGATATGTAATGAAAAGTGCTAGCCTTTCACTTCAAATGGGACACCCATGTGTACAACGAGATATCTTCTGCCATATCCAGGGATGTAGAACATTTTGCGATAAACTTCATCAGACTTTGCGCATTTGGTTCACTGGAGTTTCGCTGACTTATCACATGGGTGCCCTGATGACTCGATGGGCGTCGAATACATGTGCCACAGAATTTCGCTGACTTATCACATAAGTGCTCTCATGGCATGATAGGAGTCGCACACATTCACTTCACATGACTGGGCTCAATTACCACATGGGTGCTCTCATGGCATGGCAGGAGTCTCACACATTTGCTTCCCAGAACTTCGCTGACTTATCACATGGGTGCTCCCATGGCATGACAGGAGTCTCACACTTTGTTCGCGTAATTTTGCTGAGTTGCCATATGGGTGCCCTCATGACATAATGGGAGTCACTCTCGAAATCCCGTGAAGCGATCTGGCAGGGCCTCTCATCAGACGGAGGCCATCACGACGCGGTGGGCTTCGTCTCCGCTCTCGGTTGTGCTGTGCCCCCGCCCAGTGCAGCAGAACGTCTTTACATAAGCGTTGCTACCGTCGTCCAGCCCGCAAGCTATGCCCCAGGAAGCGCTCCGCAGTGCATCGGTCATGGGATCTTGTGCCCGGCGGGACGGTCGCGGCAAGTCGTACAAAGCTCCCTTCCCCGCCACTCCGCCAGCAGGCTAACCTCGAGGCCTCCCCTCCCGTGGTGCCGTGCGCCTTACCGTACCTTGTCCGTAGCCTGTTCGCGACTGTTGCGGCACCGTTACTGACGGTGGCCTAATCTCTCTGTGCAAGGTCGTGTTGATTGATTGACGGAGCACCCGGCTGCCAGCCGCCCAGCCGCACCCCCACCTCCCATGTCATACACTCCATGTGAATGCCCTTCGACCCAACTCCCTCATTCCGTTGGCCGCTTCAAGGCGGGGCCCCAAAATGCGGGGCCCTGAGGCGCCGCGCCCAGCAAGCCTGACCAGGGAACGTATGACTAATCGCTTACCACACATCGGTCACAGAAAAGTGTGGTGGGCCAGGCAGCCGGAGACCCCGGGCTCATATTCCCCCACACAGCCAACTCCAACAATTTTCGCCGCGTCCGGCGCGACTGGCACCTCGCCGCGGCTAGGCGTCCAGGGCAGGAGCAGAGGCGGGCGTTCTACCCGCCCTCGCTGTGCATTCCTGCTGGCGGCCGATCGGTGAGTGGGGATGGATTGCGGCAAAGAAAAAATTCTCGCTGCCCCGTTGGCCGGATGCCGGGGGAGGTGCCAGGAAGGGTCCAATTGTGGCCGAAACCGCCTTTGAACTTTTTTCCGGCGGTCGCTGGGGATGGCGCGAGCTCTCGAGGCGTGTTGGGTTGAGCCCTGCTGGCAGCTGTGGGCAGATTGCTGTGCGGGGACTGCTGTCCGTACCTGCAGGGCCCATCGACGGCTTCGGGGACGGTCAGCATGCCTCGGGCCCGTGGGGATGCCATGGGGACCCTCGGAGAGTTCGCAACCGCCCGGCCGCGGCGCCGCCGCTCGACCCGGCGCCGGACCCCGCCTGTGCGAATCTGGGCGCCGTTGCGATCGATTTGCATTTTTTCGGGCCAGATCGCCCCGCGGCCGGCGCAGTCCGGACGACGAGCCCGGCCCGCTACGCAACAGACGTTTTTCTCCCACACAATACAACAGGTGCCCTCGCTGCCTGTCGATCTCCTTTCCTTTCCCATCGTGCCGCGGTCCCCGCGGCACATGCCATCCTAGGAATCATGGATTCGGTGTGGGATCCGACCTCGCTCGGTTGGGATCGTCTTTCCGCCCGCCGCGGCGCCGCGGGCCCAAGCCGGCCTCCCCGCTCCCCGGTGGAAATCTTCCAAGAAAACGAGGAGAAAATGCCTCCGCCGGGCTGCTCCCCCTCTCCGCCCTTCCTTCAAGGATTCCATTTCCGGATCAAGCATCGCCCCACCAGGATTCATTTTCCCCCCCTCCCCGCGGCAATGCGATCCGAGGCGGGCGAGGCCCAGCGGCGTCGGCCGGAGCAAAAACTTGTTCGAGCCGCCCGCGGCATAGGAGTTCCTCGCTTTGGATCGGGCAGAGGCCAATGCTGAGTTTGTTGCGCAGCGCGGCCGCGAATTCGCCCCCGCGACGCCTGGGGACTGACCTGGGGGCCCCGTGCAGGCCAGGGGTGGCCTTGGGTCAGCCACGCGTAGGGGCACACCGCCAAAGGGGTGTAAAGGGCGGTACGTGGCGCCCCAGAGGGTTTGGCCACGCGTGGGAAGTTCGCGTCGCGTGATCGGCGAATCTCACTCGCCAGTGTGACTGCCATGTTGCCGGCGGGCTCGCGTGCCATCGTGCGGACGTTGGGCCGGTATTTATAGAGGCAGTAATCATGACACATCGGCTGGACGGGTGGCCTTGCCATGAAAGGACGCCGTTGTTTGGCATTTGTCTGTGACTCCGTTGTCTCCAACGCGGTTACAGACCGCCTCTCGCCAGACAGCTGCCCCAGCGGCGAACTGCCCAGCGACCTGTCAGCGGTCGCTGGCATCCCGAATGCGCATCGCATGTCCGCAGATGGCTTGATGCACGCACTTGCGAATGAGCGTGTTTAGAAGCGGTCACTGGGAAAAGCGGATCACGTGCTTGCAGGCGGCCTGCTGTAACCACTTGTGCTTAGGGACAATGAATTCCTGCCCAAGTGCATTGCGATTTGAAGTGCGCATGAAGCGAAATATGATAGAAATCCTGATGGAGTGACTGATCTGCTGGTGGGACGAATGGCCGACTTCTTGGACGGTCGATTGCTTGGCTGGTACATCGACGGCTGGCTGACTTCTCTGCGATTGAGCAGATTTGTGCGGCGCGATGCATTTCATGCGCCATGCCCCCAAGGGCCGCTGCTGACGACTCACCAGCCAGCGACGCCCCATGGCCAAGTTCTGGCTCGATCTGCTGGCTTTCTGGTGCCGCGGCTTCCCGGGCGTCCTCAGGAACAAGGCTGGGGTGTTCTGCGGAAAAGACGAGTGCAAGTTCAGAATGGCCAAGGGAGAGGGAGCCGTCGCCCTCCCTGGCACCTTCCAGGTGATTTGCTGGAACGGAAACTGCACATTCACACAAATTGTGTCCATGCTGAGAAATGTAGAAGTCCTACTCACGGCCTGTAGTTGAAGCGCACGATCCTAAACGACATCAAGTTGCTTGCCCCCCCCCCCCCCCCCAATTTTCTCAGCCGCGTTTCCAGCATTTGACTCGCAAATTCTGTGTACAAATTTGCGCGCTTCGCTCAATTTGTTGCTTGCAATTTGCATTAATGATCAGACGCGGTACAGTGGCTCAAACCATGTTACTGAGGAGACAATAAAGTGTTGGCAATGCCGCTGAAGGCTCGCTCGCGCATTCAAACATCTCTGAATCGAATAACATGAAAGCGCCTCATCAGGCAAATTCTCACGCCGTACATTTGGGTCGCTTCAGGTGACCCCCGTGGATTGGTTCATTCGGAACTTGGGCCAGATACTGACCCTGGGCATGGGGGGTGTGATACGGGCGCCCCTCAAGGAGTTCGAGCTCCTGGGGATCGACTGTGACACCCTCAAGGCCCTCGAGTATCTGTTCGGGAGGGAGGCTGTGACCTTTGATGCGGTGATGCGTTTTTTGAACCGGAGGGGCTACACGGCGTGCCTGACTGACCCGGAGCGTCACCTCGGCTGGACGAAAGTTACGACCGTCATGAGGAGGGCTGACGGGGAATTTTTGGGACCGGAGGATGGTGAAGAAGACGGGCCTGGAAGGCCGTCTTTCAGAAAATATATCATTGTGAGTGGGGCTCTGCGCGCTGCCGGGGAGGACGCGTTGTGACGCTGCGTTACACGCGTTCGGCGTCACGCGCTATGCGTTACGGTTGGCGTTACGCTGCGCGAGTCGTACAGCGCGCGACCGTTTGTCGCGCGACATGACCAGAATATCGGGAGTGGAAAATGGACAACAGGCAATCAGGCAAATGTGCCATGAACTTAGTGCATTAGCGCTGTAAGGGGAACCACATTTGTCCTGTATATTAGTGGAGGAGAAAGATGGATTGAATGCCCGTGGGGGGGGGAATGAATATTCGGTGATGGGTATGTACGATTTTGTGCCACCAGGTGATGTGACTAATAAATTTCAATAATGGCTTTTGGTGCCAAGGGGATTGGTTGGGGGCGCAAATGCGCATGATACTATGCAGCAGGAGACTGCCATTTTCAAAGCACTGAATTGGTGAGGAGGGATTTTCACGAAGGGCGCTGGTTGTTGCTTCAAGTGGAGATTTGCAGAACCTTGAGATATGGCAGGTTGTGCATGCCAATATCTTGACCACGGTGCAGCAGTACCGCAATGCTTCCTTTGTTCCTTTAATATTGTTCCCTGTGACTTTCTTCTCCGCAAATTGGTGTCAACAATGGTCAACACTGATGGTCAGAATCTCACCAATTAAACTCCTGTGAATTTAGGGCACAGTGCTGAAGTTTCACTGCAATCGAGACAACGGCGCCTGCGCCGCACTACTGCCATAGTTTAAGTCATTCTTCATAGTAACGCAACGCTGCTGTTCAAATGCCGAGAAAATATGTATTCTGTAGCGGCTCCCAATTACCGTGAAACTGGCCACAGTGGCTGCCCCCAGGAAAGGTTGGGTGTGCGCTGCGTTGCCGCCCTAAATGTGGCTTTCATTGCTCGCATGATTTGCTCACAAAGCGAAGCACGTGAGCACAAGCAGCCCACGTTCGCCAGAAGAAAACCAAATAACATTTTTCCAAACACATTTCTATGAATTCATCAGTTTTCTGCAAGTTAAAACACGGAAATATCCCAAACCTGTTCACTTTGTACACGTTTGTACACGTGTTATTTGGCCCCTTTTTTCCTAGTGAACATCCAACGTTGGATATAGAAAAAGTTCACTTGCGTCTATTCGGAGAAGCTTATTGTTCAGCGCGCCAACGTGATGGGAGCATTCCACCATGCCCTGATATGCGACGCTCTGCGCGGCTTGAACTGAATGAGCAGTGGCGGTCTAATGGCAGGCCGCCGTCGCGGCTTTCATTCCCGCGGATGTCCACACTTTTGCACAGTGAGCCTTTGGAGATACAGATTGCATCGGCGCACGCCAACCGCCATCCGTGCCCTCCAATTCTGTGGCCATGGACACATGGCCCTGGGGCTGCCCAATGCAAAAACAACAGACTGCTGATCAGCCTGAGGTACGGAATCGAGAGTCAGCGCTATCGGTCATTCGATGAACGCTGGAATGATCAAATATATCAGTGCTGATAACAATCAATACTGATATATTTCACCATTCCGCGCACAGAATTGTGGACCATTGTCGCCGAACATTCAACTTTGATCCCTTGCAATATACTCGTTATTCCACCCCAATTTGACGAGACCCAGCACCCATCCATGCAACCAGTTCAGAAC
The DNA here is from genome assembly GCA_905146915.1 of Ostreobium quekettii. NCBI lineage: Eukaryota > Viridiplantae > Chlorophyta > Ulvophyceae > Bryopsidales > Ostreobiaceae > Ostreobium > Ostreobium quekettii. The sequence goes on along the minus strand of CAJHUC010000407.1, from coordinate 153,526 downwards.
CTCCCTGCGTGACTTCGTTCCTGACGTGCAAATACGGCAACTGCACAACCCTGCTACATACCAGAGATGGCATTTTCGGACACATCCAGAACGTGCGCTGGGAGATGGTAGACAAATCGTACTTTCTAGAAAACGTTCGCCGGGAGCCCCTAAAAATAAACCTTCAAGGGGCTAGTCAGAATGCATTCGCAAAATATCCAAATCCGCCCCAAAGCCTTTTCCTCCCTTCATGGTGGTTGTATGTGTCCTTCACCCCAGGTGGCTCTCCCAATCGGTTAGGCCCCAAGGATATGCCCTCCGTTTCATGAAGCCCATTACAGCGTCAGACATGACCACATACCTGCCGGAAAGGTGCTCCGGGGATTGTGGTCGGCACATCGACGGAGCCGGGTATTTTCGAGTGACATTGTCATGATGTCAGAAATGTCTCGCGCCATCATCCGATTCAAATCTTGAATGGCCATGACGGTAAGAATGGCTGAAAGGAGCAAAGAATCAGAGCTGAAACATATCCCACCTTTATCCCGCAAGCGCTTGACGGCACTATACTTGCCGTTTTTTTCCCGCTTGGCCCATCATTGAGGTGACATATTCCTAATTTCTGGCCGAATTTGACCGGGTTCGGAACTGGGCGAGGTCAGAAATTGTGCCAGCGGCAGATACATGAAAATTGCATGCCAACGCTTGTGAGTCTTGAAAAAGAGTGGCATGTTCCCGCTCTGATGCATGGCACAAATGCTGATGAAGACAAAGTGCAACAGTTTAGCAATGTATAAGGGCAAAACGCAGTGGCGTGAACGTTTGCGCATCGACGTAAATCACTTGCCAGGTGCTGGTAACCGCGAGTGAACCTGTGGCTTTGGCAGTACGATATCTTTCCTCGCCTTTTTGCCAGAAGACTGCCGCCCTTGTCTTGAAGGCGTTAGAAATCTCGGCACCGGCAGCCGACCAGATTGATCTAGCAATTCGTCGCCTTCTGGTTTCGCCGTGTGGGCTTGCTGCAAGCCGATGAAGTAGCGATCCTGGAAGGAATGGTCCATTGGAGGCATCGTAAAAGGCTGTGACGTTGAAATGCAGCAGTCAGCAAATCTGCTAAACAATCAATCAATCATCCCATCGCGGTTCTAACTACATGAAGTTGGGAAATCAAGATCATCCAAATGTCATCAAATGCAAAACTCATGTACGCGTGCATCCATCGCACAAGGAGTCAGCCGTGCGTAGTTGTTTTCGCAACCACGAACTCAGAAATGATGAGTATTTGGCTCGCGATGCTCCACCCTCTCATTCATGTCATATCAAAATCCATGGATTACATTTGTCACAAAATGACAAAACACAACCCGTGCACCTGGTAGCCGATGATGGGCGTGGAAACCGAACAGATAGTGTGCCCAGAATCGGTTATTCATGGTCCCATATCGCCACTCCCTATTGTCCCATGAGAAGCAGTGAGCTGGTAAGAGTAATGAATCCCCTGTGGATTATGTTCAGTGAGTATAGCGAAGAAAAATCAATCCCAACCCTCATGTACTATGTCCCACGCGAGCCCAAGCACATCGTACATATGCTAGAAATCGCACCAAGATTCCAAGGCCTTGTGGCACGAGTGCAGAAATGTCCCACGGAATCGTTGCATCTACCAAACGCCTCGCAGATTCATGGCATGTGAAACGGACATTTGAAAAGCCTGGACAATCCAAGAAAATATGTGCACGATTTGCCCCTCATTGCACCCTCTCATTGCATATGAGTCTCATTACGGTTTTACTCAAATGACTTGAACTCTATGGGAAAAGGCCCCAGGACCGCCATTTCGTGCTTCGCCGTGACTTTTTGCATCATCGTTGATGAGTAACACCCAGCCATCGCACCACACTGCAGCTCAAAGCCCAATCCCAACAAACAGCGCTACAGGGGACACCAATAGAAATATCCTGTTAGCTATGCCAACTGCTATTCCCTCTGACACAAGTATGGGAAAATATCGATGGCGTGAAGTTCCTGTTTTCGAAAGGCGCCGATCCGACCCTCGGTTTAAGAGATGCGCGATTTGTCGAGTTGTGTGGTTGCACCAGGTCATTGGCATCGAGCGTGTACGGCAGTGCGCTCCCGGATCTTGCCAAACGCAGGAAGACATGGATGATGTGGATGAGCTGATAGGCAGGACGGATAGTTCCGCAGGGGCATCCTCAGGGACCCCCCCACCCCACTGCTTCCCCTCCTGCTTCTCTCGCTGACCTGCCTCCGCCTCCTGCCTCTCTCGCTACCCCATCTTCCCTTCCAGCATCTCACGCTGGCCCTTAAGGACCCCCAGCGGCAACCGCAGGTGACCTTGAAACTAACGACTGCCAGAAGCCAGCCACTACCAAGGAGCGATGTTTGTGCATTGCAAGGAACTATTAAGCGAAACGACGATGACGTGTTCATGGAGCGTCATTCCATGACAAGGGACGACTTGACTAGGATAGAACCAAGGGAAGGGTGCTCCATTATAGGCGGCTTGTCCTTCGGGCTGCTTCAGATGCTGTCGCCAGATGCATTGTGCACAATCGTCGATAGGGGTCGGTGGCACTGAAATTGCGTCCTTTAACGTCGCTTGGTTATACCAGCTTGCGCCTTCGCAGCTCTTCTAAATGAGACATTTTGAGGACTTCATGCCCTAAGGTGCCATGGTTGTAGGGGTGCAGAATACCGCCTTGATTGACAGGGGCTGCGCGAAAAAGCATTGTGTCGCCGTTCTTTGTTGGGCTTCAAAATGGCTTATTGTCATAAAGTCTGTCCGAACTTTAGTAAAAAAAATACTCGATGTATTTGTTTTAATCTTGCAGTAGTTGTAGATCAATTATTGGAAATTTGCAGTAACAGAATGTCAATAACGCAAGCATGAAGCGAACTATCGTGTAGTCTGCTTTTCTGGAAAATTATCAAGTTGCACATGATTTCCACAATGTTCTGGGAACCGCGCCATGTGGGTTTTGTTGCCCATAGCTCCGAATCGACGCCAAGGCAGATCGTGTAAACACTAGTGGTTATATTACTTACGTATGTATCATCCAAATCTGTCCAAAGAGTTGCCCAAGTTTTCGAGCAGCGCTTCGATATGCATCGACGGCAATACAGGCACGTGCCTGTACAGCTCTTTCACCGCCGAGTGAGCCATTTTAATTGTAGGGAAAATGACGACAGGGTCTCCTTTCTAATATACTGTGACAGGAGGCCGTCCTTTGAGCGCTCCCCGTATATTGGAGGCGGTGGCGGCCCGCTGCCAGTCCGGGACCGGAACGCACCGCGGTCCTAATGGGGGTGGCTCCGCAAGAGGACTCTCTTTGTTATTTGCAACCACTTGGACGGCCTCCTTTTGCCATTTTCCCGGTTGAGTGTTCTGCGGGGCTCGCAACATTGTTTCAGTAGCCAAATCTACTTTGGTGTATTAAATAAGAATGCGTTATTAGTCTCCCCAAAGCCATGTGAATCACAGTGAGACATGATCTGATTATGTCGCCACCACAAACATTTTTAAAGAGCGGTTTTGCTGATCAATGTCAGAAGTTGCCCTTTGGGTCCGGTTTCATATTTTGGATGAATTTGGTTTCTCTTGACATTTGGTTCATTCTGGACATTCCGAAACGAAAGTGCATGCTCGCCTGGCTAAGGCAAAGGTGAGTGTTGCTTGAGTTTCTGAGCATGCGTTCGAGAAATCTGGTTGACCTGCATTACATGCGTATGCATGCTTAACGGCGTGCATGGGCACTTTCATAGCGATTCTTGCATTATTTTGGTGACTCTTGCGAAATTGGAGCATAATGACTGCACATAATTATCAGACCACAAGGCAGTACTTTGTGTGTTTTTTCATGAAGTTTCTTGCCATGTTTGATGATTGAGACGCGTTGGTTGCCTTGCACACGGGTCGGGAGGTCGCATAATTGTGTGAGGGAGATTACAATTTGCAATTGATGGGCTCCATTCGATGGACAACTGGCAGCGGACCTGTAGCGCATCTGATATATTGGGAGGAGGGGGCAAAGGCCATCATTGCAATCATGCTGATTGGCAAAATTGACTTTGTTGCAGAATTGCCAAGCACTGGACACAAAGAGAATGGCTAGATGGCTAAATCTAAGTTATCAACTAGGTCGATATGGATTGTGGCCTCCCTCCATAGAGTTGGTCATTACTGGCAGTTTAAGTTATGTCTCTTTTATGCACACAGATCAACTAGGTCGATATGGATTGTGGGCTCCACCACAGAGCTGGTCATTACCGGCAGTTCCATGGATTATGAGTTGCACGCAAAAGTCTTGATGCAAGGATCAATCAAGGCAAAATGTCCAAGTAGGACTTTCTGTACGAAAGTATTTGCTTTGTGCCTTTGGAGCACCCACGACCACATCCTCCCAAATTTTTGGGGATCTTTCATTCCATGAGCACACTTCTCACTGATGTTCATTGTGTTTGAGAATCCACAAATTGCCACTTGTCCCAAACTTCGTACATGGGGTCCACAATCCCATCGCAACATTGCTGTTCTCTACCCTTGAGAGAGACAAGGCTTTATATGTTGAGCGGTCGTCGGAGAAAATTGCATATGTTGGGATGTGGAGGGATATGCATATCCAAGATGTGAACACCATATCCCAGGATTCGTGGACATGATATTCAACTTTTTCCAACGCTAGTCTCCGTTTCCGTCTCCGCACCAGTGTATCGACACGTTCACATATGGGAACACCCTCCAGCAACCGTAGATCTCCTAAACCACTGGCGCAGCCCAACCAACACAGTGTTTTGCCCGCCTGCCTGCCCGCCCTCCATTCCCTTCCAGCCCGCCGACCGGCGCCCGGTTTCAATGACACATGCAGTCACTTGCCAAAATTCGCAAACGCAGGCCACTGCTCGGTCTGCGGAACAATGGACACAGAGGCGGGCTCAATCCCATCTTCCGCCTGACCTTCTGCTCCCCGCTCCTGCTCTTTCCTCACCCTGCGCCTTTTGGGTTCAAACGCGTCAACAGCCTGCCAGGGGGTCCCCAGAAGGCTGCCCCAAGCCTCGGACATTCCGTGGCCCGCTGCCTCCCCAAGGAGGCGCTCCTTCAGATATGAGATGGTGCATCGTCGCTGTGCTGGCGGTCGCGGCGACGCACCTCGCACTGCCCGGCGCCAGTCAGCTCGACCCCGGCGCCCTGGCATCGCCTGATGAAGGTGTGAGGTGGTCGGATTTCTCCTTCTGTTATTCTCTTGTTCTTGTTTTCCTATTCTCTACGGGCCTTGCTTCAGAGGCTCACACGACAATTGAGGCTGTGGGCGCCCCCACCCTCCCCCGCCCCCAGGGCCCAAACGTGCCCTGCACTCCGGCAGGCGCCGCTGCGTGCTCGAGTGAAGGGCACCATAGAACATTCCCCGTATAACGCGAGTGCTCGACGTACCATGCCTGCGCATGCTAGTATCGCTGTTTAGTGCGGAATGGCAAGCGTAAGAGGTAGCGGGACGGCGAGCTGCTTGAATGTTGTGCTGAAGTGTGAACATGTGTTCCATACATGTTCCCGGGCTTGTGGTGTCTGTAGGGTTGGCGTGTGTCTAGTTCTTGTGGCAGTCTTGTGCGTATTTAGGGGATTTTGAGGCAGCAAGGAAAGTCGGGCAAATGCAGCAGTTTCGTGTGTACTCCAGCGTTCCGTGCGCGGACTAAAGCCCAGCAAATGGAGGTCAGGTTGCCCTTTGTCGAACCAATGTGAGGTGCCTTGGGTTGGAGCTTGGCTCTGGGGTGGGTTTTGGGGTGATGGACTCCTGGAATAATCGTTCCTTCAAAGAGGCAGCCAAGCTAGAAATCTGGCTGTATGGCCTGGCAGGTGGGTAAACAAGGGGTGTCAATGGGGTCATTCAAAACCTGCTGCAGGGCAGGATGGCTTTCCTAAGGGCAGGACAGCAGTCCTTGCAGGCTGCTGGTATCAAACCTGGAAGTGGATGCTGAAAAGCCAGCGCAAGAGTAACTGTGTCCACCCTTTCGATTGCTTTCACTTTATTGGCTTCATTTTTGTTTGTCAATGCCACTATTCAAAACCGATGGACAGCAGTGTGTATTCTGTCGGAAAGGCTGTGCACTTATCATGTCTCAGTTTGCATTTTGATGCAACCCTAAGGTGGTGGAGCAGGTGGCTGTAACTTCACTTAGGAAATGCAAGCAATGTTGCAAGGGATTTTATATATGCTTTTCTGACACCAAATGCTAATGATAAGAACGATGTGCACAGCTTCCTTGGAAAATGCGTTGACTAATGCGCAACATTTGATAGTGTGACACAGTGTTTCTGTTGGTGCAGATCCTGGTTTGGGAGTGCAGTACCTGAGGCAGCTCGAACAGAAGACAGCAGCTGTTGCAGTAGGGAGAACATTGCATGTGGTGGTGCTCCCAAGGGCGGTCCATCGTGCTACACTGCAGCAATTATGAGATGGCCATATTGAGAGTACATGGTCATGGACAGCACAAAACAACTTGCCATGGTCATGCCATACTTCAGGAGTTATCACTGTCAGAGACACAACACTAACTATGACAGTCTGCAAAGCTTCATATCAAGGGCATGGGGACCTAAACAGCCTTGCAGTGTTGGACAAAATTTTACAGGTTGACAATGGCTGTGAGCAAGAGCACTGTCACCCTTGAGTGGATGTGACATTATGTATGGCATGAACGCAGGAAGGAGAAGATGCACCCTGCGGGCGTTATCCCTACATGGTTTCTGTTCAGGAGAAAAGTGGAGGGAACAAACACAGATGCGGTGGGGTGCTAGTGTTCCCAGATTGGGTCGTGACAGCCGCTCACTGCGTTGATCCAGATTTTGCACAGTCGCCGGGGGCGACACCCACAATTGTTATAGGAGCATGCAATCTTGATGACATCAACAATGAAAACGGGGACGTTGAGGTAAACCAATCACAAATCTTCCTTGCTTGTTGTATAATTGAACATGGTGCTGCCATTTCCATGACTATTGTAACACCTAGAGGGCCTCAACATGTATTGTAATGTCAGCTTATACAGTGCCCATGTGCTCTGCTTGCAGAGGGTGCTGCCTGAAGATACAATTATTCATGAACGGTGGAATGGGAAGGTCGAAGATGGACACGACATTGCATTGCTCAAGCTGAGGAAGCATTCTGCACACAGACCGGCTGGGCTGCCCGTCAGCATCCATACTTTGAGAGGCACTGAAAAGCTTGTAGCACTTGGGTGGGGACTGCAGGACAGGTCCAAGGCACAAAACAAGACCACACTTCAGCAAACCACTGCCATTGATTTTGTTCGGACCACATTGTGTAATGGAAGCTCAGCAGATGCTTGGAATGGGACCCTCATTGACTCCATGCTGTGTGCTTTTAGCTTCGATGGCCAACAAGTCTGCAAAGGTAATTGAAGAAGTATTCTTGTGTCATTCACTCTTTGTCACCATAACAAAATGAGAAGCCTAAATTGTTGAACGCAAATGTTCAGGCTTGTCATTTACGCCCTAAACACAGATCGCACCACATATTTACGTATTTGCCTGCTTACGCATAAAAATTGTTCTTAGGTTTTTACTCAAAAAAGGCATAAAATACGTAAATACAATGTAAAGACAGCCTCGTATATAAGGGCAGCACATAAAGATTGGGATGTACGGGGAGTGGCTGCCAAATGCACTGGGATGGGTAGAAAACGAATTTTTGCTCCATGCCATCGCTGCCCTGGCTGAGGGTGAGGTGGAATCTGTGGTGCTGGTGTTCGAAGGAATGGAAGATTGATCATTGTGCGGGACTTTCATTGTGTAGCCTTGGTGTTACAACGAGCTGTAGAATATGTGAATTTACATTGTTATGTGTGAGAATGTAAAGACATAAATGTAGATAACAAGTGTATTTACGATGTTCCATCAAAAAATGTTGACACCCAACTCCTTCCTAACGTGCAGCTTTTTGGTGAACAACCCCTTAGCATGCTTGCTCTGTTTGGCATCATCCAGATTCTGACATTGCAAGTGTTCTGATTGTTGAGATCTGGTGATTGAAGCCTCCGCTAACTCCACCAAGCAGATTGGAGACGCTTTTGCACTCCCAACACATTCATTATATAATCAGCATGATGAATGCACAATGTGTTCTTGCTTGTTGCTTTCATATATTCCTACTTACTGCAGCATAAATATTGGATCTTGGCATGCAGTGTGGGAGATTTGAATGGTCTTTGGTTGCCATGCTGCCTATGTGTACTTCTTCTTTCTGTATGTTGCATCAAAGAATATCCAACAAGCAAACAAGCACGTTTGGAATTGAATCATGAAAGAACACTGTAACTTGGTACATCATTCTTAGCCGTGGAACGAACATTATGTACTTTGTGTGCACCATCATAGAAAACAGCATCATTATACCTTGACAAATTATTCATGCCTGGTTTCTAGGAGACAGTGGGGGACCCCTGGTGCAAGTGGATGTCTCAAGTTCTGGAATTTTAGATGCCAACCCTGAACTTGACATCATTGTGGGCATAACGTCTTTCACCGAGGATGTTCCTTGTGGAGATGCAACGAAGCCAAATGTGTTCACACGGGTGGCCAGTTTTCGTGCCTGGATAGATTCCAATGTCAAGGTGAACTGGCCTTGCCAGACTTATTCAGACCAATGTATTTTCTGTGTTTGCATTTCTTGTGCTGTGTGGGCTGGGCACTGGTTCATATTGATGCCTGAATTACATGTTACCCACTGCTCATGTTAACTGCAGCAGTAAACTGGGATAACAAGGAATTTGTGTGCACAGCACAAAAAACCTAGGTTGGATAGGCTGTTGCTAATAACTCATGAAAATGGTGATATTTTCCAGTTTGGAAAACTAAAGATGGCTGGGAATGCACCTGGTATCAATTAGGCCTACATAGTGTGAAACCATTTCATCACGGCCATGTTAAGTTCAAGTGCTACTGCCAGGGCATGGACAGGTATGAAAATCTGCAAGCACCACAGAAGCCAGTGCAATTATCACTATGGTAGCAGAATTCTTGCATCGGAGGTGCTCCAACATTGGACTCCGTATCCCACGGCCCCTGACATCATATTCCAACATCTGTCTCCATCGATGCATCTCCGACACAATCTGATGCCTGATTCCCATACTGTCTCCAATCCACTGACGAACGCCGCCCTTCTGTTTTGGGCACCATATCTGTTGTTGGTTGGACGCTTCCTGCGCCATGGCAAAGACTCGAACCCCTTTCTGTGGCAGACGTGCCCATCAGCCACATTTTGCCCAATGCGTTTCCCTGTGTGATATGCCGATGGCCCAGAAACTCCACAAGAAGGCGTCCTGTTCAAGCTGCCAACCGAATGGAAGGCAAAAAATCGCGGAGTGGGGAATGATCGAGCGCCACCACACACTCTGAATGAAAAAGGCGCTTGCACGGGGCTGCCCATGCAATGGGGAGCCCGCGTCCCTCCGTGCATGATCCATCTCAGCCCGCGGGGGCCCACCACGTCGGCGCAGGACACCAGGACGGAATTCCTGAAGGCAGCAAATTACTGCACCATTGGCAGCCCAATCGGGGCACCATGCCCAGCATCGTTCACCAACACCAAGGGCCACTCCTGATGATCCAGACCACCCCACCTGAATCCGGCGTGGGCGTCGAGGTTGCAACCCCAATCTGGGACTGACGTTGAAAGAGAATTGGCAATGACTGTGTCGAAAATTCTGTAGCCACAGTGTGCAGACCATCACCAAAATGCCATTGCCATGTTGGCAACAACAATCTGCAATATGCAAATGGTAAAGTATTTGAATATCAAATGCATTGAAATTGCATTGAAATATATTTCAAAATATGCAGCAGCCTTAATATATTTAGTAGATCAATCTACTACATGTGCATCAGTATATGCGCATCTTCTTAAGTTGAATTTGTTCGAATAAAGTTATTTCTTCTAATTGTAGCAATTGGTCATAGGACGTTGGAACCAATGATTTTTCATTCTTTCCAGGATTTTAGAAGGAAAGCACACCAAACATGGCTGCTTCTTTCCTCGTGTTTTGTATTTGCCTTGATTATCTTCGCATTTAAAGGATAGTGCAATGTGCCTATGACTCACTGTGAACTAGCTACATTGGATGTACGCCATTACAACAAATTGTGGGCGTTTCTGTTTAATGAAGCCGAAATAAAAGTATATGATTGTGTTCAACTCTGTGAGTCCAGGTCAAATTTCGCACAGTGAAACTTCATTGCGCCATATAATCCATCAGATCATACTTATTAATTTAACGCTTTGTCGTCAACTCTTGCAATTTCTTGGATATTACATGCAATGCTGTTGTTGGCTCTGTTCCCTCCTAATCGATGGTATCTTGTACATTGTGTGTTTCAATTATATTGGCAACAAAGCACACATCAGCACTTACAGGCTATATTAGCAAAATGAAATCAGCAGAATCGGCATCAATCAAATAAACCCTAAAGTAGGCAACAGCCCCAGTCAATGAGCCACCGGCAGAAGCTGCTCTCATTTCACTGCTTTGCTACCACCGGCTAAGTAGTTGCTTTTGCAAACCTAGGAATTGATTTGCATTGCTGATTTTTTCACAAGTATGAAAAGAATTGAAAGCAGATGAGGTACTGCGATTGTCACTGTGTTTGAGATCCAGATTGCAGTTGCGCACAGGTCCGGTACCAATGTGCCTGTCAACGTATTAGCAACAAGGTGACGTGAAGTTTTGCGAATACTGACAGGCAGCATCTGCATTGCCACCACCTTCCGTCCCATCTGCTCCTTCCCCTAAGCTGCCGCCACCAGCGAGCTCTCCTAATCCCCCTCCTGCAGCTCTGCCTCCATCCCCATCACCAGAAAGACTTCCAAAACCTTTGGTATTGGCACCCTCTGGCATGATGATCATTATGTGAGATGAAATTATTGCATATTCACACATAGGTTGCCAGTTGGCACTCGGCTTGTCGCAATGAGAAGGTCAACTCACCTCACAAGGACTAAATGCAAGCTGTTGTCCATTTGCTTTTCAAAAGGGTTTTAAGTTGTGAATCAGGGAACTCTTCGTCAAAGCTCTTCTAAGTTACAGCTGTGACTGCAAATTAATGTGGCTGCATGTTGATATTGAGCATGAAGACATCAAAGATAGTGCACTACAGAGTTTGTGTCGATGAAAGTGAAAATAGTGGCAAGTGCACTTTGGTTGGGACCCGCCGCTTTGGAAAAACAAATGCTGACACATTGGTGCACACTTGTTTTGGGGGACCTTTATGCACATATTTCATCGATGCATTACTGTTCTGCTGTTTTGTGATGCTCAGATATGTGTACATCAAAATTTCTGCTACCCATTCTCATCACTCAATGATTAGCTCAGGACATACATGCGGCAAACAAGTGGGTCCAACCGCAACATAGACTAGTCAGGGTTTGGCATCCACACTCATTGAGCACTGCTACAAAGCAAAGAGAGTATGCTGTACGGCTGTCATGAGCAATGTCATTGTACAAGCCCAATTTGGAGTGTCCCACTGTGGCACATGGGCAGGAGAGCATTTCGGCCAGCAGTTACTTCGTCTGTCCCATATTAAATGTTCTCTGTGAATTTGACAAATTATTTTCAATGACAAATATTCTTGTTTCAAAGAAGCTTTAGGAAAGACACCAAGAGACACTGAAGAATGAATTCCTGGCAGTGAAACAGCCGTTATGTTGGTAGCAGCCACAATGAGACCCACATGTCACATGCATTTTTGGGCAGCTAATACCAACTTATCATGGGGCGGATGCAACAAAATACGGAGTCGAGCTTCCTGAAATTACTCGTTCAAAAAAAGCTTGTGATTCTCTGTCATATCTAGCCTGTAGCGCATCCCAGGTCAGAAAACCCAGGTATAAAGAATACAGAAGCCTGGCACAATTTTCTTGGAAAGTGCAAAGTTCACTATTTCATATTGGTTAAAAGTATTTTTCATGTTGATAGTGTTTGACGCATACTTTTTTAATCGACATTGAGGGTTGTTTCTCGGGCCGTAAAGTCTTGCTTCATGTCTTGCCGCAAGGGTGAAAAGACCAATTGCAAACGATATCCTTACATTGTGTCACTACGGGACCATATTAACAAGCATGGTTGCAGTGGTGTGCTGATCCACTCTTCGTGGGTGCTGACCGCCGCTCACTGCATAGAGGACGGCGACGCCTTTCAGGGCGTTGCCATTGTTGGAGCCTGTAAATTGAGCGCTGCAATTACACAGAAGAACACCAAACAGAGACAGGTGGGTCCAAATGACAACCTTTTGGGAGTATTTTTGTTGTTGTGAATAAACATTTGCTTTCAGCAACAATTCGTGCTCAACGGATGCAATGCATAGCAATGGCGCTTGGTTCCTGTGTTCAACGACAGAACGCCAAATCGCCAAAAACATCTTTGCTGGCATGGAAGCTCTGAAACTCGAAGTTCGATGGTTGCTTGCTCTTGCACATATCTAGATGTCTCCTTGGCCAAAGTGTTAAAATCTGTGTCAACTTAAAAGATCACATTATTCATGTGAGTGATCATTCGTTCGCCTTCATTCCTAAGTTCTCCCTGCATTTCATTCTACTGCCATGTTTCTTTTCTGGCTACGGTGACCTTCATCGTATTACCTTTCCGTTATTGCAAATATGCAGAGCTGTGCTTGTGTGCGTGTCGTTTGTTGTCTCTGCAGGTGGCCTCGATCGATCTTGCAGTGCCTCATCCGAAGTGGAATGGAAATAGGACTAACGGAAACGACATTGCGCTGCTGAAATTGGACCCGCCATCTGAAGCCAGGACTATTGCAACCACATCCAGTTCAGAGTTGGATGGGTCGTTGGTCGCCCTTGGATGGAACGAGTTGGCAGATGGCTCCCTAGCCGACAAACTACTTCAACAGACGGATGTTTTGCCAATGGAAAATCGCGATTGCGCAAGGAGTAATGTGTGGGGCAATGTCATCGCCAACTCCATGCTATGCGCAACAGGCTTCGGAAATGCACAACCCGAATGTGGAGGTGGGCGTAGCCAATTCGTAATGCATTTAGTGGCCCACAATTGGATTCGAGGACACGAGCCTGGTCACCAGGACACGAGTCTGCTTGCACATCTTCTTCGCTCCTTCACATGAATGGCTGCCTCACGGAAATGAGCGAAATAATCTTTGTTATTGAAAATGCAACGCCACAAAAACAGAAGTTATCAAAGATTCTTTCCTGCCAACTAATAGACTTGTGTGTGGTACGAAGGGGTATTACAGAGGCTTCCTGGAAGCTGAGCTTTGGCCCACAATGGCAAGGCTTTCGCACTAGACAACTGCTCGAAACATGATTTCCAGCGTGAATTCATGTACATCGCATCATTCAATGCACTGGGATGCGTAAAAGGATTCGTTGCTTTTTCAATTTCTTCCCAACAACCAGTATCAGTAACAGAAAACCGCATTTCGGAGATGTGATTCTGATATTAATTGGCGCCATCACCCTGATTTCAAATGGCATCGCCAAAATGTGTTTTTCTTTTGGTATATGATATTCTCCTTAAGGGGATTGGTCCCAACAGCAATTTTGAATGCCAAATTTCTGTGAAAATTGTGGTGTGCATTGCTCGAAGTCGTCACTGTAATTAATATCAATATTGGCAACATTACTAAAGACATGGATGCTGCCAAGAAATACATGCAATTTGAATGTTCCATTATCTGTAACTCTGTGCAAGAGACAGTTTCATTTTAATGACAGAAATGAGTTATCCATCACCAGCACGAAGTCCGAAACCATTGGAGTTTCTGCCTACAGTGGGGTGGCCTCTTTAAGGCCACCCCGCTTCGACCCCATTTCACCGGCCTTACTGACCGTTGGTCTTATTGAGGTCCGCAGCCCGTTTAAGGCTGTAGAAGCCATTTACGGCACATTCAACATCATATAATGCATATATTGGTTATTTTTAAGGGTATTCTGATATCAACGTGTTGGTATTTTATGCATTGCCCAATAATAAGAAGTGTAGTATTTTGCTTGGTGGCATTGATTGTCAACAGGCCATCGTCCAATCGAGGGAAACTGAGTAACCGGTGATATGGGGTTGCGAACGCCCCTGCGCCCACGTTTGCATTGTGCTAAAGGCCCGAGTGCCCAGTGTACGAGATACCTGAAGGTCCCTGGGCTGTGAACACCCCGCACGGCACAAACTCTTGCCGCCTAGGGGCAGAAACGGCCCAGCAAGCTTGGGCATTCACATCCCGACATTCTGATTGTCGTGGACGCGTGAGCCAACCTTGCAGCATGGCTGCAGATGCCTTTGCTAGTGCAGAGATGTCACGGCGCAGAGAATTAACTCATTACCGTAGCAAAGGTTGCACGATCCATTTCTGAATCGCCATCGGGATCGACTTCTCCACAGATCCTGTGGAGGTACCCATCACACCCAGAGCACTTGTGTATAGTGCAGTGAGGCGGTTGGGAGGTGTCGTGGGGCAGTATGCACTTCTTGCCTTCGATGCAAGGTATGGCGGCGCCCCCCCCACGCTCAAACTACTTGCGGCCACGTCTTTGTAGTAGTTTAGATCGTGCCACCAGTTTTGGCCGATTTTGACCGGCCTTACTGACCATTTGGCCTCATTCAGGGTGGCCTTAAAGAGGCCACCCCACTGTGCTTCTAGAGAATTAAATGCAGTGCAGAGCTGAAGAACCCCAATGCTAAGTTGGAAATTATGGTTCCGGTAAAAAAGGTGAAATACGCATCACACAGTTGCAACCAAAGCCTTGCAAGGCCTTCCAATTGGAAGTCTTTCACATGAATATTGCCATGCATATGCAGGGTTGCTTATGGCATCCGTGCTATGGTTGATGCCCAGCAGGACTGCACACAATCCGACCAGCTGGTGTAGCCCTCTCACCTGTCTGGCATCTCCATACCGTTCCCTTTCCAGTGCGCCAAAACGGCCAAATCAACAGATACGCCCTATGAGAGCGGGGTGTTGGGGGTGTGTGGAGGGGCGCAGCCTGAGCGGTTCAGCCATGATGCAGAGTGGTGAGCGAGGAGCACTGCAGGAAGAGGCAACGATGCATAGATGTGGGCCAGCCCTGCCGATGGGCATGCATCCTTGGGACGCGTGCTGAAAACGGGAGGCGCGCCCATTTGACTCTGAGCTTCAGCCGAAATGGTCCAAGCTTGAGCCGAAACGGGGACTGTGGGAGATGCAAGGCCGGACCTGGCCCCCCACCCCCCACCACACCCCACCATACTCCTTCCGCTTCTTCTTTTGCTGCAGTGGTGCGTGCACGCCCATTTCGTCTCTGTGCCTCAAAGTTCGGCCCAAATGGCCGAAACGGGGAGGTGGAGGGTACTGTTGTCCCCACCACATCGCTGAAATGGGGTTGTTGCCACCATTTTGGAAATGGGCTTCAGCGGAAATGGCCCCAACTCAAGCTCATCCGGCACATAATCGTCGGTGGGGGCGCAGAGCGTCCCTCACATCCCCGAATGGGACCTTCAGTTGCCGTTGGCACAATGTTTACCGAAATTGTAGGAACGCCGGCACAAGAGGGTGCTGGGCAACCCAAATCCAGCCAAAACGGCTCATGCGTAAGCTCAAACGGGCAAAGCTATGCGAAGCGGGCATTGGTGGCCCATAGCTGCCAAAACATGGCTGCCAGATCAAATTGTGTCTGGCATCATGAGCAGCGGCTGAAGCATGACTCAAAATGGCTAAAACAGGACAGAACAAGTCGGGGAGGGAAATCCTTCCCCTATTTTTGGTTGCCTTTCCAACCCAATCTATTGGCCCAGCCCCATTTTCCCAAGGTGTATACCGCTCAGCACCTTCTTTGCCGAGGTTCCCGCTCATTTGTGCCCATTCGCTTTGCAATGCATTGCGCTTCACGTGACTCATCCCTGAGTTCGCCCCCTTATCCTGTACTTCGCTTCCTCACCATCCCACAACGAATCCAACTTTACTGTCTCCGGGCGGTCAGGTTGGGTTCAAGACATGGGAGAGTGGGGACTGAGGTGCAAGCGTACGCTTTACATGCAAAGCATCAAGTAGACGGGGCACGGGCAGCAAATACATCATCGTACTCTGGATTGCTTACCAGGGTACTGTAGCTGCCATTGCCGATAGGTCGCAAGGTATTCTCAAAAAGCGTGCAACGTTCAATTCTGGAGCAAACTTACCTGTGGTATTCGGTGGGCGTCGACATTGCCTCTTAGAACACACATATAGTGTGAAAGGTTCCAGCTGCCAAATGGCAATAAATGAAAGACCCGAAACTCAAGATGTTCTGAATTACCATGCTCTTTTGCCGCTGTGTGATCAAAGCGACAGCAAAGACCATAGAAATACTCCTGCCGATGTTGCTACAGCGTTGCTGTATATCCATTCCACCCTGTGGTAAGCACGGTTTGCATGTTTGGGCAGCGAAATTCACTGCAATGGATACCATTTTGCTAAAATCTCGAATAAAATCTGATGTGCAGTTGATGATGGTGCCCCCCTTGTGGCGGCATTTGCGCCTGGTGGGGATCCCTTAAAAGGTTCTCCAGCTGGGGATGCTCTTGTGGGAATCATGTCGTTCGGGGAGCCGGGGAAAGCTTGTGGCTTCTCAAAGAAGCCAGGTGTATATACCCGCGTCAGCGAGTACCGCCATTGGATTGAGAGCACGATAGAGGTGAGTCTCGAGCCTGCGGAGGTAATTTGTTTTGAAGAAACTTACATCGTTGTGCCATAGTTTTTCGGTATCTCGATTCCAGACTTGGCTGTGGTGTCCGGTGGGCGTAAGTGCATCGGTGACCAATGTATTTTTGCAGTGGTGTGTTTTTGATACGACTGCAGCGACCGGCGCCGCGTTTCACGCTCATTGTGTATACCTAAATGTCCTCATGCGCCCTTCGTACTGGTTTGTATTTGGTACGCTTGGGGCGTGTAACGAAATTACCAACATCATGATGCATCATGGCTTGACTTTGTTAAATAAGATTTGCTGTCAGAAAGGGGTGTCAAGCATGGAAATGAATTGCGTTCATCTACAGGGGGATAACGCTAGTTCCTGAAGATTAATGACAACGATTTTGCTTCCATGCGTGCTGTCGTTGAGCGATTTCCTAATTTCTTCTGAATCATCACATCAATGAATGGTAGCCACATTTGCGCCAATCGCACGGATCCTCACGACAGGCATTACACTTAATGGTATGGAATGATGTTATTGCCACGAGCACTATGCGTTAAGTGTAACAAATGTAATAACAGCATTAAGTCACCCTGACACATCGAGGACGGCAATATCCTCAGTCGACACCTCGTGAATAAATTATTGACGCGTTGTTTTTTCCATGCAAGACAGCACTAAAAGCATTACTCTCCCTATGTTTCTTTGGTATGTCAACACCATTTCTGTGTGCATCGATAGGAGGGGGAAGGAGCGGCCAGGAGCCGCGATGAGCGGCCGTTTCTTGGCATCCCATCTGGAACCATACCTGAACCACCACCTCCACCTTTAGCTGTTTCCACTGGTTGAACTTCCGGGCCACAAACATCGACTTCTCTGGGAGACTCCGGCAAGGTGTACACCGAACATCATTCCAGTGGAGCGTTCTATCATTGCACCCCAAGCCTCCATTGATATAGGAATACAACTCCACTTTCTGCGCTTTCAAATATGGGCAAAGCGAGTCTGGGACTGAGCAGCCAACGCATGCTGTTGTTGGGACTCGTCGGCGTGTTGCAATGCTCCCATCTCGTCGATTTCAAGGACTGTCTTAGCGGCCCAACTAAGTCCTTTTTCATTGCGCGTCCGGCTGACGAGATGCGCATTTCGCTCTGGCATCTCTTCGGATGCGCATGATGGTAGTGGAAAGAGTCGTACTGCGACTCATACCGCTAACATTTTAAGAGAGGGAGTTGGAAGCGGCCCACCCTCTCTGCAGGGCGTGGACGAAACCGAAGCATTAGCCTTTCTTTTGTCAGTGTGCCAGATGGGTTTCACAAGTGTACGGCTGGGCAGAGCGGGGTGGCGCTATCCCCACCGACAAATAGGTATATCGGTGGTTGGTAATCCATGCGGGGGGGGGCGGGGCAATGGCAGTAGCCCCACATGTCAAATTTCGGTGCTTCGTATTTTGTGGCCATTATGGACTAAGGGGGGACATTATTTGTAACTGGTACGCTTACCGTCAAACAGACGCCAAGTTCAGAGCCCCCGTGCGCCCCCCCCCCAAAAAAAAATCTGCTGCCATTTTATCGCTATTGATATAGCAAAAATCTGCTGCCGTTGTTGAAGCCAATATTTCTAGTAAGATACAATACACACTGGCGTTGTTTATGTGGTTACCTTTCAAATCTTGCACCATCAATGATCTTGCTGCAAGTCCCTTTAAAAGTGTTCTGAGGTGTGCATTCGTTTGTTTGCAGTGACACAAGGCAGCCTGAGAAGAGCGAATGATACCCGCGGGCTGTTGCGATGCTGCACACTGTGGTGACTACATTCGTGATGCAAGTCCCGGAAGCATTTAAACAACGAAAGAGCAGAGGCGGGCCGCGGGCGCCGTCCCATCCAACATGCTAATTTCTTGACAGTCTGCGAGCTCCGCTGAATGTATTCAGTCATGTGTGCGAGACGCTATGCATCTAGCTGTCAAGGCAAACTTTCAGTTTCTGTGCTGGTGGCTTGTACTGCGCTAATCAAACGACACGCATAACCTTTTGTGCACCATGTATTATTTGGGTCAACGAGATAATGTAGGGCAGAATGTGTTGCATTGTTACACTCTTGAAGGAATGGCCGTTGATGCAATTCAAACGGCTCCTTTTGGAGTGCACACGGGAAGTGCGAATCCACGATCGCCGATGCTTCAACGGCGTTGGCACACGGCCAGACGCAAGGCCACACCACACACAACACGCCCAGGGCTTACATATTTGTTCACCCTTCCCACAATGAAGAGCCTTGCCGGCGGCGGCAACGACCCCCGCAACCGAACTGTTCGAATCTTCTGGCACCCACAGAACTTTCCTTTTCATGTGACAAGGACCATCATCCATTATCAACCAGCCATACCGCACTTCAGAGATGCCCACTCATCGCCACAATACAACCCACTCTATAACACATATGTCAAAGGTGCCCATACACTCAGTGATAATGTACAAGCCGCACACCATAATGCATAAGTGATCCACCCAGTGAAACGGTGGTCATTATGCGGTGTTGCGAACAACACTTATTTAGGCCTAGTACTACCTCTTTGGATAGGAGCTAAAAATAGAGAATAATTCTAAGCACGGCAATGGAACTCACCATTGAGGGTTTTAAGATCCAACCACTTTGGCCATCATTAAACAAATAAATTAGATGAAAGCAAATTAACCAAAACAGGATAAACAATGTTCAAACTTTTAATTTCATTGGCTTGCAGACAGCTACTATAATACGATGCGCTTCACTCTATGTTGCCACCAAATTGGGTGAATTGCCTTTAGCGAGTGTGTTCCCAATATTGTAATTTTGGTGACGCCACCCCTTGACAATCTTCCTGAAGACCCTAACATGTAACCAATACTAAAAATTGTCATTCAACAGAAATGATTACAAATCCAAGAGCCCCGGCATCGTCATTTTCTCCAACTCCCTCAGAGGATATAGTTGAATGTATTGTCAATAATCCCACCATCCCTTCCTCTTTGATTCTACAAATGAGTTATCCCCTCCTGCAATTCACCGCTGACATTACTCTACAATTTGAAAATTTTGTGAGCGGATTTGCTCTTGATGTGGTACCCTGAGTTAGGGCTCCTCTAGTAGCTCTAATACTTTGATTTTTAGCACAGCCCTTCTGATCACCTAGGTCCAAGAAGAATGAGAAGTGGTTCTGTGGCAAACCGTGAGAAATTGTTTCATGTGTTGGCCACTCATAGCTGGTGCTCCCTCGTCATACCCATTGTTGGTAGCTTGTCATGCCAAATACCTCTGGCAATCGCATTTTAGATGATGCTTATGAACAATCATTGTTTCTGCCAGAAAACGCCGATGTTGAAGGCATTGCATTGTGCCACCTAGCCAATCATCGCATTTTCGCCGTGCTTTCTTCATTTAGAGATGTCGTAACATGACTAGCACGGAATTTGGCACTATCGAGCCCAAAGCACTCAGCACGGTATACTATTGATCGAGAAAGGTTTCCAGCAAGTCCCTTTGGAGTGGCATAATATTGGGCTTTTGTGCTTAAGTGTCACAGGAACCAGCTTGGGCCAAATTTCACTGAGAAAATGTGGTATTCATGATGGAGATTGTGAGCGCCAAAATAATGGATAAATAAAAATAATTTGGGATAGAGCAAGGAATGCTTTGCCGTTATGAACAACACCAAACAAAGAAGTGTATAAGCGTGCTATAGAATTTGTTCATAGCAAACAATACACTTGCATCTTTTCTTATTTTGAACAACGTTCTTGTCAAATATCTTCTTTTGCAATACTTACAAAAATTTGCCAATTTGGCGCAAATTCTGTCCATAACTGACCACGCTATTCAGCACCAAATGTCGAGTTCAGTGCATAGTAAGATGCACATATTAGTGGCCCTACACAGGGGCGAAGGCGCACGCAACATAAACGGATATATCACTATATATATCACTAACATAGCCACGCGATTTCGGAACATTCATGCCAGTGTCAGCCAGAGACCATAACATAGACCTGAGGACTCTTATGCTTCAGGGACAACACTTCGTGTAGGAATATTCCACAACATGCAGAACGACGGAGGTGCGCATTACAAACCGCTCGATTATTACTCTTCACTGCAGCAAAAGAAGGTAATGGCAGCCAATCTATTGTGGCAGCGGCATCCGCCAGGATCCTTGAAATCCTGGAACCCTTGGCGCGATTGCGGCACCAGGATGGTGTTCGCGTTTGAGTCCTGCTGAACGACGTTCTCCATGTTATGAGACCAACAAATGAGCGCATGTTCTGCGCAGCGAGCGCCCGGTCATTTCAAAAGAACGACAAATTCAGCAGTCCAACACACTTAGATCGATATTAGCTCGCATCTTTGCTGCAGTTCTGATCTCACTCCCACTGACGACAATCGGGCAGTCTGCGCGGCAAAAATGCAATCTGGTGCTCCGGCAAACATTCCTGTTCCCCAGCAGCCACTCAGAAAAATGTTCTCACGCCCCTGCGAAGCACCAGGGCACATCATCGCCTGCCATCCGCGGGCAGCTTCGCGGTGCATTCCAGCTGGCTGACCACATCCGGAAAGACTGCACAGTCTTCTATCGACTCTGGCGGCGGCCGGGCGGGTGGGCCAACTGGCGCTGCTGCACTCCCAGCAGCAGCCTCGCGGCCGGTCAAATCGGAAATTTCCGCAATTTCTTCGCCGCTCTCGCACGCACCCTCGGGGCATCCGAGAGTTTCACTGTCTGTGCACCCGCAGACCTCGTCGCGCACGCCATCCCCGGCGCCGATGCCAGGGTCTGCTTCGTTGGCGAGGAGGACCTCTACGCCCGGCTTGTTCCCAAAGAAGGCGCAGAATTCAATGGCGGGGCTTCCGTCGTCGCTCACATCATTAACGTCCAGGTTTGCCTGAACGCAGCAGGGAGCACACTGATGCGAGCAACATGTACAGTGAAAACGCGCCCTTCAAATGGTGCACAGACCCTGTGGAATCATGAGCGCAATTTGCAGCGGGTATGCCATAAACAGTGACTGCGTTCGCAAGATCGAATCGTGCGCACTTGTCGGCATTCGCATCCTTCTACAAGGAAGCATAAAGCGACCACAAACTGCTGAATAAGCCCCGAGCGTTCCCGTTAACAGGCAGTACCTGGAAGGAAACGTCTGTACATTTACAAACAGCGAATTGTTTCTGCTGCTCTTTCTCCTATACTTCCTGTCAGCAGAGTGTTTCCTATGTTTCCCTCCTCTTGCCTGCTTTTCCTACGTACGTAACTCGGTAGGGCAGTGGCCAGGAAATGAAGTTCAACAACCCTGCAGAGGACGACTCACCACAGAAAGCCATGAGCTAATCTAAAAGGCAATCAGAAAACACATACAGGAATGACGCACACCACAGATAGCAGATGACCCCCACCCTTTTAAGCTGGAGAGTTGCCAGTTTTGCTCTTTTGTGACAGAACACCCATTTCGTACACAGACAAGAATGCCTTCGAGTTCCTGCAATAGCCACTGTTGTCAGTTGCCTACCTTTTCCATCAAAATCTGGAGCACCCCTTCCGTGCCAATATCGCTGCAAGCATCCATGAGTATTGTAATGCCTCCATCCGCCTTCAGCACTGGATTCGCGCCGCTGTCAAGCAACTCGTCCACCATGGCCTCGTGGCCCATCAAGGCCGCCAACGTGATTGGCGGGCGGCCTGTTGCGCTCCGCTCATTGACACCGGCACCCGCATCAATCAGCAGATTCACAATTTCGAGGTGGTCCTGCCGGGAGCACAAGTTCCTTTCGTTGGTGAACCATGATGGAAAACCACCGCGATGTGAGAACCATTGTGTTACAAAACTCGGCAACAAACGATCACAAAATGTTTTTAACATACGTGCAATGCCCTCCAAAAGATATCACAACAATAGTTGTGTGCAGCATACTGCAATACAGTGTCAAATCAGAAAGCTGCAAGTACTACGAGCACCGCGAGCCTCTATACCCAAATGTTGGCTACATTTACCTCATTCGCTTGTGACTGAGGTAAGCGAATTTTGGTTGATGCATTCCTTTGTCAATTCTGACAACTGTAACATCCCCAGGCACCGGGAAATGATGAAATCTTTTCGTCCATACAGTCAGGCAGGGGTCATCAATGTCTACCGCGCCATGCTGATAGGTATCTGTGTCGAAGAATTCACCAGGAAGCATGTGACCCAGGCGCAACAAAGAGCGAAACAGAAATAGGGCAGAAAATGCTCACTGTTTCGAATTAAGAAGCAATGACAAATCAGAGAAACTGGTAAAAAGGGCGTTGCCTATCAGTCGGAATCTGAATCTACGTCACATGTTGAACCTGCAGCAACTGTTACAAGAGCTATTTATTCATTATTCCATAAACAGTCACTATAATCACCGTACATTCGCTATACCACGCAGTATTATTGGATAAAGTACTGGAACATCTCTCCAGCCGCCTAAATCGGTGCTTTACCAGTGTTGCAGCAAGAATGCAATACCCACTCAGTTATCAACCTACCCCAGGCATGGGTTGCCAGATTAGGGGCACTGTGCATCAATGCAGGGGCAACAGATTTTCCCATCTGGAAAGTTCCCTGTCAACCTCACCTGTCTCGCAGCAAAATGGAGGGGGGTAAACCCCACAACCTCCTTCGCGTCCACATCCGACATGGCGGGAATCAGCAGCTCAGCAACCCCAACATGCCCCACGAAGGCTGCGACATGGAGGGCGGTGGCGCCCGTCATGGGGTTTTGAGCGTCCGGGTCCGCGCCAGCCTCCAGCAGGATCTCAGTGATCACTTCGAGTCCATCCGTCGCCGCCAAAATTAGTGGCGTGTCCCCATTTTCGGCCTCTGCATTCACGTCCTCTCCGTTTGCGATCAAATCTCTGAGTTGCTCTGTGTCGTTGGCCTTTATCGCGGTTTCGATCGGCGTCTGCAAAACGAGCGAATACGCAACTCAGTATTGAAGAAGGTGCCGCATTGAATTTGTACGAAGCACCGGCGCTGTCGTCAGAATTTGCAAGTGACTGCTTTCTCATGCCAAACATCAACAGACAAAATGTGCGCTTCAGCAAAGCAACGAAAATGCAATGAAGGTTTGTGGTTCCTTCCCAAGGGGAACGCAGTCTACTGCCGGTATTGGCAATCACCAGTTGCATTGCATCCCTGTTGGGAACTGTGTTGCCTGCTGAGCACCCTTTGAGGCAAATATTCTAAAAGCAACATCCTGCAAAGTACTAAGGCTCGTTTAAGGTTTGTTCGATATGCATAGATTAACTGCAAATGTACTATTTGAAGAAACCTCACACTGTTTAAACATGCACGAATACTGCATGAAATGGCAAAGTTTGGCAAGTAGCTCGCAGTAAAACGCATTTCAGTGCAAGTTAGCACATGCAAGCACAAAATCTTGTTCCGAAGTTTCCTGGACACTTTTGCAACCCAAAATTAAGCTCATCGAGGTTGGGTGCCCCAAAACCAATGAGCACTGATCGCGCTGCCCTGATGGCAAATGAGAATCACGCCTCAGACTGTAACGTCCCCGACAAGACATGCATTTTTTACCAAAACAATTACAAACATCGAACACCAGACGTGCTCTGGCATGCAGCAAAATACATCGACATCACATAATTCACACCAATTAGCACCAACCCGTGACACTCCTAACCAGATCAGGTTATTAACAGAATATGGTCACTACTTTGATGACGCCGTGTCTGTTCAAATAACGCCACTGGAATGCGAGACACATTGGCCAGAGCTTGGTACGTCAACTCAATGGTGACAAAATGCGCAATCTGATGCACGGCAACGCAGTGATGCATGACTCGGAAACGGCATCTGCAGCACATACATTGAAGTACAAAGTTGACAATGCAAAACCGCTGCAATGTACAAATTGCAAACAGCGCGACCAGGCAGTCTGGTTGTGAGCTGACCAGTGCATGAAACTCCAAGAAAGGAAATGTCAGCCTGCTTATTGTATCATATCGCCAGGTTGATTAGCAGCACATTCGCTGTTTCTCCAGATACCATCAGAGTAGCGTTTGCATCATCAAGCATGACAACCTCCAGATCAGCACAAGCAATTTTGTCTTCACCATGCTTGGCACGTGCAGTTCCAAGACTGCCATGGCGTCAGACTTTCCGGCGATGAGCACGCTGACTGCAACTGTGCATTCAACGCCAAAGTGGCACTAAAACACAACGGAAACACGCTGCTGGCGACCTTGCTGTGAAGACTGCGCCTGCGCTGTGTTCGTGTGAGAGGACCTTTCATGCTCACCATGTTGGAATCATCGGGGGAATCAGGAGGCGCATTTGAAGTTTCGGGTGGAGGGGGCGTCGTTGCCGTACGTGGGGGTGGCAGCGGTGGTGCAGAGATTTCTGGAGTTGGTGCAGGCGTGACAGAGGGAGGAGGAGTTGAAGGCAAGGGTGCTGGGGTGGCCATCGGTGGTGGCAACTCGGGGGATGGCGCAGATGGCGTCGAGGGCAGCATGAGTTTGTTAAGGGGTGACGTTGGAGAGGGTGGCGGCGGCGAGGGGTTTGCCTGCCACGGCACACAAAACAAGGGATGACATTGTTGCATCGAGGATAGATTATAAATGGTTCATTCTTGTCAGCAGCAACAGCGACAATAAACGATTGGTAATCGATCAGTTGCTGGCATCACTCCTGCTCGCACTAATGCTATTAAATGGCGAAGCGTATTCTGCATCGCAAGTCCATTCCCGCACGTTGCGAACGCGGAAACGTTATGGCGAAGGAATGCACATCTACGCCATGGGGTCTGACCCCTGGCACTGGAAATGGAGCACACACAAATTAGCTTGCTAGTTCCTGTGTTGCATGTACGCTGAAATCGACAAACAAAAACCAGTGGCAGGTTGACTGATTTGACGGTGGCGACACCATTGGAATTTGGCATGTCCCCAAAATATGCACACCGTTGTCTAAACGTGTCATCCCGGTTTGCTTGGGGTCACATTCGAAACAAAGTACCAGTGAATGTCCCTTGTGATGCATCAAGGCACCCTTAAACCTTGACAATCCCCAGATATGCTAAGCAATTCGGTATAAAATAATGCAACGTGCCACCGAAATACAGTCTGTCGAGATCATGACCTTGACATCTACAGCGCACGCACAAAAACGAGCTGTGCACCCAACAGGCCAAAAGCACATGGACATCTCGACAGACACAAACGAAATCATGCCATGATATGCCCCAGCATTGGCAACACACTTACCCCTGCTGCTCCAATGCTGGCCGTTATTGTGCTGTCAATCCAATCACGGAACTTGCTTATGCGGGTATAGACGCCAGGCTTCTTTGCCTCGCCACATTCGGATCCCGTTTCCCCAAACGATGTGATTCCCACAAGAATGTCTCCATTCGGACTGCCAGCTTTCACGGACCCTCCTGGCGCAAATGCCACGAGGAGGGGGGCACCATCATCGGCTGTGAGCCAATCAGCTTGCGTCTTAGAAGCGAACAACTGCCATTCAGAACAGTACATGCTGAAGCAGGCTACAACCAAGCATGTGTCCGCCGACTGGTGGTGAAATCTGGTGCATTCATTGTAGACTGGCGTTTGCGACTGCCAATAGAACATTTTATGTGGCTTTGCATTGCCGTCGCAGTGTTTTAATCGTTGGCAATGCAATTGCAGGGGAATGCCGGAATTGAGCTTCTTTGATTGGAACCCGTTCACAGCCAATTGATTCCAAAATGTTGTTATCAGGTGTCAGAAATATGTTAAAATATAAACATATGGCTGCTTGATAATGTAGCAATCAAAACCAATTTGATCCCCTGCGGGCGTTTGGTCAGAGAAGAACACTAATGTAACAAAGGCTCTCATTCCCATGGGACCGCCTGGATGAGATCCGCAAAATCTGCAAACCTATCACAAAGTGCTGGAATGCAGCCAGTACTCCACGTTAAATCCATGGCTACTGAGTGCCAGCGCCTACTCATTCCTGGATTCTAAATTCATCCCAAGTCTCTGGAGGTACTCTCAAAGGTCATCAGGCTCTGGCCTCCATCCCGATGCAGAACAGCACTCTTCATCACAAATCATTACTCCATGGCTTTGCATACACTGGTAGACAACAGTAATTCTGGAAAACTAGCCATTTGTTCGTGGCATCCTCATCCGAGAAGGATGCGCCATGGCTTCAAAATCATGAGTTGCCAATATAGACCAGCTTTGCAATTATCACCCCATCACGGAAGCTTTGGTCTTCAGCGGAACTCATTCCAAAGCTGCGCCCATGAGTTTGGAGGATGCTGTCGAAGCGTGGGGTCAATCCGTTAAGTATTGAGCATTGGCGGTAATTTGTACCAGGGGTCTATTAACTGTTAAGCCTGAAAATTTCGGGTCAAGAATGACCAAAATTTGCCTTTCGCCCAATGCTGAAACGGGTCGTACCTCATTTTGAAAATTGTGAGCTAACGGTTTTGGACCAAACTTTCCGATTTTGAGCTCCTTTTGTGATTTCGGCGTCGATTTTGTAATGACATCTGTCTCTCAAATAGAAGACAACTAATTCCCGACGAAGTAAGAACATTGTGAATTGAGCATGCACATTTTGACAGCATTGTAAAATGTCGACCCAGCTGCAATCGACACCGAGCTGGTGTAAGCGCATCTTCGGCATGTTTTCAGACCATGGCGCAAGGCACTTCAAGCAATGTACAGTTGGGTCGCATTTTTTGGCTTGTATTAATGTTTGCATTCATTTATTCAAGAACTGAAATATTTACATTAATATTCGACACGCTACAACCATATGCATTTGTGTCGATTGTTCTACATTTGACCGCTAATTGCGGTCCTACAATTCCTCTGCACCGCTCATCTGGAACCCGACGAATGTGTACCGTGGTACACAATATGCTATTACAATACGTCGGAAAGAAATGTCGCACATCCAGCGTATAACTATTCACTGTCTGCATATCCAGGATACGATGCCCATATCATATTAGATATCCATGATCTGGGGGGTGACGCAGGAACTATCCGACATCCAGGATATGGGAATTCTCACTGGTGTGCTATACTACACGCCTCCTTGGAATGCAAAAGGTCACATATCGAAACGATGCAAAAGAACAGCGCGCTGACAGCAGCACGTTGTTCTGCCCAATCTGAGTGTCTCACGGCATGGGCTGACCGTGAGTCATGTCTTACCTCCACAGCCGGGCTGCACATTTCCAAAGCCCGCCGCACACAGCATGGATTCAGTGAAGATGCTGCCCCACACACCGTCTTTTGCGCATTCGTCACTTCCTATCAGCAAGACGTCCGTATCTTGACGAAGTTTGTCGGCCAACTTGCCATTCAAGTTCTCATTCCACCCAAGGGCCACCAACCGCTGGCCCGCAGCCAATTCTGAACTGGATGTGGTTACATATGTGATAGGCCTGGCTTTGGATGGCGGGTCCAGTTTCAGCAGCGCAATATCGTTTCCGTCTGTGCTGTTTCCATTCCACATCGGATGAGACACTGCGAGCACGATGGAGGCGACCTGCGTGCAAGAAAATGTGACCGCTTTAGTTGACGGTCAACGCACTTCCTCACAAATGCCGTTATCCCTCAATGCCACATTTGACACGGCAACGTGGTGCCCTTGAACGTCGTGGTTGACAACGGGCGTGTGTGCATGCAAGAATGCTTCTGTGTCCCGCATCCCATGTGCTGTTCCGCGCAAACACTCTTGCGCATGTCTGCACAGAGGTGACAAGGACAGGACGCGACTCGCCATTTTCGCCAAAATGAGTTTCTGCTGACATTTACAAAGAAACAAACGAGAGGAGGGTTTATTGGGACGAAATCGGCACATTGATTGTACATATGTCATTTATTGCTCCACAAAGGCAGCTGGATACCCACATAAGAAGGAAATACTCAACTCACAGATCAGTGTCTGCTTGCATGCAAGACCCTTGCTCGCAACCTGATATTTTTGCTGTCAGATGTCATACCTACGAGCCAAGAATATACATAACATTCATCTAGCCAAATCTTGAAATCATATTTTGATTCACATCCTGAAACCCTTTCAAGATTTGTCATCTTTGCCCCAGCTACCTTTTTATTGTTCTTCCTTTTGACACTCTCGCTCAATTTGCAGCCTCCAACGACAGCAACGCCCTGCAGGGCGTTGTCGTCATTTATGCAGTGAGCGGCGGTCAGCACCCACGAAGGGTCGATCAACACACCGCTGCAGCGGTGTTCGCTTTCATGGTCGCGTATTGACACAATATAAGGATGCCGGTTGCAGCTGGCCTCCTTGCCCTGGTGGCAGGTTGGAAAACAAGGTCAAAGCTTCCACACGACAATCCTTAAGAGTACTCAATTCCTGCATCGCATGACATTTCAGCACACGCCATTCTGGGTGCATACATGCACATGTGTAAGTGAATATCTATGCATGTACCTCGATGCGTACAATCTGGATGGGCTTCGTGTGTTCATTTATCGCAGGCAGTTATGAGCAAACAATAACACCGATTCTTCCTTCGAGTGCATCATCGCTCATGACGCTCAATTTATCGACTTCTTCGTCAGATCAAGAAAGTGAAGAGGACAAAACAGCTGCTACGAACGGTGACCACATTGCACGTCAATTCTTTACAGAAGCGACTATTTTCAGAAGAACCCAATCAGGGCACAAGTGCATTGTGGCAACCATTACTTTGCAAGCAACCAACAACGGTAAATACAGTGAGCATAATGGTTAGTAATAGCAATAATACCACTACTAAGAATAGGAGTACAGTAGCAATAGCAGCGAAAACAATAAGAACATGTCTGTCCCTGTGTCTGCAAACGCTCCTTCTCAATTGACCAATAATTGCCAACCGAGAACTTTTTTATTCCTTTCCCGGATTGTGAGCTTAACAAAGAACTGTTGTTGTTGTACCAAGAAGGGGATGACAGATGTTGTCCCACCACCGCTTTACAGAAATCGTTTCACCTCTGCAACCTCAGCAAGGCGCTTCAAATGTAAATGCACGCATCACACTGTTCCACACAATCGCTTTGACAGCAGGGCGTTTCCGATGCTCATCACGCCGCTGTCAGTCTGTCCTTGCAACAGAGACAATTTGCAGTCTTGTGCGGTGTCTCCTGTGGCCACGACTGCCAAATAGAAATTGAAACACACATCCACATTTGTTTCTTACCACGGGCTTCATCGTTTTGTTCCCGTCCTGCAGCAAATTCCTTTGTGCATGGTGGCTGATGCCCAAGAACACATCCCTGGTACCTGCCATCACAGCGCTCCCAAAACCGTCAACCCAGTACTTTGCTGTTCCTGTATGGAAGTCAAGGCGTGCGCCAAAACATAACCAACCGTAGGCTAAAGCGACTCGGGGCATGACGGTCGACTTGACACAAGCTTTGCAAATTCCGATAACACTCCTGGATTTAATGTGGTGCGTGTATACACAGGCCTATGTCCCAAACCATGGAATGCCAGATGGCCTGCCAGACGTAATTTCTGATGCTCGTGGTCATGTCAGGCCCGCCCAGAGTTCCAAGTGCGTTGCTGGTGCTCGTTAGCACAAGGTGGTTTGCACAGCGAGCAATGAGCTGCGCACACATGTGGGAATTGGATGGCCAAAATAGGGGGCGTTTTCTGACACTGCAAAAGCCTGTTTAGCAAACGTGAAAACCGAAGAGCCCAGGCTCAGTATAGGTAAGGGGGGTTAAGAAGGCACTGCTTCCCACCTCGCTACATACCCCCAAAAAATCTCGTCATCCAACCTCCATCCACAATGACAGCAGCTTGGCGAAGCAGGTTTTCAGGCTTGCGATGTGTGGCATCGCAGTTGTGTAAGTGAGCATTTGTACAGGATCAAACAGTTTTAGAAGTGGCTTCTGCACAGGAAAGGATGTTCAACAACAATAGCATCACGTGACTAGCTCTGTCGAAATTGGTGTCCGTGTGCCCCCCAACTGCCTTTCCAATATTCTCACTCTCATCAGAATACTATGTGTATGAACTGATATAGTTCATGGGAGGTCATGGGAGGCACTTTGGCAATTCTGGCACATTTAGTACCAGACAGAATCTACGGGGCGGGTCACGACCAATGGCAATAAGCAATTGCTGGTTGGCACGGAAATCGATGCAAGCCAAAACAGAATAGCAGACCACCTGTATCCCATTCCTCAAATGCCACCATATCCCATTTCACTGTCGATAGATAGATATGAGATGTCTGTGTTACATCGGCACTTACAGATCATGGCGGGACGTTGGCAATGAAGAGGCATCTGCTGGCAGTTCAGAGGATGAAAACCGGGGGGAAATGGAAGATACAAATCATCAAAAAAGATTTGGAGGTAAGGAAAGTGTCCTCCATTCATGAGCAACAACTCATTTTCAACAGAACCTGTAGCGAGTTATACTTTTAAATACGCTCTGCGTTGTAGTAGCCATCAACATTACTGGGGTCGATTTGAACATTGATGGATGAGTGTGATGGGGGGTGGGATACAGAGCGGATTGGACTTGTTCAAGAGGCAAGGTTGGGGGGTGCTTGAGCTCAGCTTCACTTGATGTTATGTGTCCACGATGTCCACTTGTTTGCACCCTTTCATACATGCAATAAGTGTGTGTGCTGTGTTTGTGCACTGCACACTAGGCAGGAGCACAGGACAGGGGCATCTCTCTCCAAGTTTGCATGCTGGGCATTTTCACAGTGGCACCAATGAAAGTACTGGACAGTCCCAGTATGATACAGTACAGGACAGGATGTGCAGTGCTTGAGTACTGTGCCAGCAACAAGCATGTCTTTTTAACGTGGACATATCATTGGACAGTAAGAGACCCCACAGTGGGGTTCAGAAAGAGTTGAACTCCCCCGATATTGCTTTCAAAACCATGGGCATATCTGGGATATGCACAGTGCAGATGTTAGCATGTGTACAAGAAACAGGGGAGCATGGCCAAACCTCCTAGATGCAGTATGTGGCAATTTTGCAATGTTAGAAATTGGCTGGGATAGGAACGCCACCCAACTCTCAAATTTGATACATCAATTGGAATAAGCAAGTAATCAACTGCAAACGTGTGGAGCGAAAGTGGATTCAGATGGGCACCTGATACAGTGTCATTTACTACAATGCTTCACACACCCTGTCAGAAATCCACTGTGCCACCACAGGAACTTGGAACAGAACACAATGGCCGTCCCCACAGCGCTTTGCCGCTTGCCTCTAAACCCCAATGTACTCCATACATATGCAGCACAATATGAGCATTTTTTGCTGAACATCAGCATTGACTCAACAATCCTTGCAACTCTTCAAGCCAACCGCACAATTGCAAGAAGTACACCCCACA
Organism: Ostreobium quekettii; assembly: GCA_905146915.1. Taxonomy (NCBI): domain Eukaryota; kingdom Viridiplantae; phylum Chlorophyta; class Ulvophyceae; order Bryopsidales; family Ostreobiaceae; genus Ostreobium; species Ostreobium quekettii. The sequence goes on along the minus strand of CAJHUC010000407.1, from coordinate 121,449 downwards.
CCACACTGCATCAGTGTTCATATGGATGGGTGCCACAGTGCACATGTCAGGACCATGGAAACTTGTCTGGACAGTGTGAGCACATTATGCCCAAGACAGCATCGCTTTGGCTGTTGTCGATTGATTGGTTGGATGTGGCCCTTGCATTTCTTGCCCTTGCCAAGCAAACCAAACAGAGGTTTTGCTACTTCCATAGTGTCTGTTTCACAACATTCCACCTAAAGGTTGCTTATGGCCTGGCAGCGGCGTCATGTGCCTGGTCCATGTCTTAGAGTTGAGTTGGATTGGGAGCTGCAGCATCTCAGGCTTGCAGAGCCAAGTTAGAGATTCAGGGCTGAGCCGAGCAATACAGCATGTTCGTAGGGCCGCAAGGCTGTGTTTGCAAGTGTGTCCCACATCGTCCAGCAGAAACCAGGGACTGATTTGTTGTCTTCTGGGGAAGGGTTTCCATTGCAAGCTTATTGACTATGCGCATGTCAGCATCATCAATGCAACCAAAATGAATACTTACAATGGATGCAGGGCTCAGAAGTGGGATCGCATGGCAACCTGTCTTGGTGTGATCGCTCACACCATCGATCGCATCCCGAGCGGTGAAAGTGCCATGATTCATCAATGCCAACAACAGCCCAGCTCACATTCAGGGAGCAGGAGGGGCCCATGTACACAGTGCCCTACAGCTAGGGCAGCAGTTACAGGGAAGAAAGGAGACAGTTGTGACAGCGTGGACACAGTCGTGACAGAATGAATTGGCACACACTGCAGTACTACATGCATGCTTGCGCAGTCCGGAGGTCAGGCACCCGACGGCAACAACTGAATTTGTCTGTTGGATGGCAGAGAGACGCTGTATTCTGGTAAATACAATCAATATGGGCTTCCACAACCACAGGCGCTGGAGAGCCCCCCATTTACAGCATCGTTGCTGACTTTGTGCCTTCTTGCCCATCCCTTTGTGGCACATGCCAGTGTTGAATGATATGAACTAAAAGTAGAGCGTGACAATTCATTCACCAGCACACACTGCACACATTTCTTCCACGTGCCAGGATTATTCCCTTTCCTCCCATTCTGACAATTTAAGTGAACATACCAAGACGAATATACCATAGAACATACCATGACCAGTGACTCGTATTCACCCTGCAAGGATCAATAATTTTCACCCCCATTCCTCCCCCCCCCCTTCCCCAAAAGTTGAAAAACGAACCTCAAGAAAACACTGTGCGTGGAGCCATGCATGCAATCGCCTTCTGGGCACAGGGGCAGAGGCTTGCTGTCCTTTTTGGCCCGGACCAGCAACACATACAACCTCCACCCCACCCCAGGCACATGCTCTGCCAACTATGGCCCAGAAACCTCCCCTCTTCCCCCCGCCCCCTTCCACCCTCTCCATGTAAGCGGCCCACAATGGAGTGGGGTTTGCCCCATTCCACTTTTTTGCTGGCCCTAGTATCCAAGTGGTTCCCTGGCCCAGGCCCATTTTCCTTGCCGGATTCGCCAGGCACAACACACCCCGCTCATGGCCGCATGCCAGACAAACCATGCAGCGGAGACCCGCGGCCGGGATCCCCGTCGCCCCTCTGCCACGGCGTCGACTGAAACGCGCAGCGCTCCCAGGCGTCAGGGAGGCACCGCCGAACGCGCTGCCAGATACGCGCATCGGCTCACATCGGTCAACGCGAGTCAAAGCGCAACCGACACTCCCAGGCGGCCGCAATAGCACCAGTGTCACTCGTTAAGCCCTCTTCATGCCGAATTCCGACCCGAGGTCCAAAAGCTGTTCCAAAATCTTGTCCAAGGGCACCGGCGCGCGAGCCCCTGCCCCCCCCCCTGACCCTTCATCAGGTCGGAGAGACACATCGAAACAACTCCCTCGCCCAAGAAAAAAACGGACGAAAAGAAAGAACCATCATTGTCACCTTCTTGTGCTGTGGCGAGCTGAACCGAGAGGAAGAGCGCCAAGAGCGCCAGGAGCGCTGGCCGTGTGGCGGCGTCGCCGACCGCATGCATCCTCGTTGACCGATTCAGCGGCTTTTGGGCAGCGGTGCAGGGGCGGCTAGGTGGAGGCTGGAGGTGGCTGGCCGCTCCCTTCGTCGTCTTTTCGCGGGCTCTTCGGCGATTCTTGCTCAAGGGCAGCTGCCGGCCAGGGACATCGAGTTTCCCGGGTGGGCGCCGTTTCTCCATAAATTCAGGGCAGGGCCGTCACGTGGGGGGAATTGAGTACATTGGCAGGCTTCGGTGTGGCACGGGCGTGTTTCGGAGTCAAGAGGGGCACGATGCGCAGCACTGGCAACGTGTTCTTGACGCGATGTCACGGCACGAAGTTGGTGGGCACCCGATTAGTGGTACAACGCACGACGACAACAAGGGTTGCACGCCGCCTTGGCTTGATTGGCTTGAACCCTGGATGGTTGTCGCCCAAACTTGAGTAAGCTTGTGGCGAGCTATTTGAATGGCTTGCAGCCCTCGGCAAGGTCTTGCAACGTTCACAATGTGTCGTATAGCCACAGTAGGAAATGCTATTGTCGGTTGTCGGCATTGGCAATAAAACCATGTGGTGCTTTTGATGTACGCTGAAATGGTCTTGCTGACGCGGCAACAAGGCCACATCAATGTACATCAATATCGCCTGCGACAATTCTTGCAATTGAAGAAATTTGAATGAATTAAATGTTGTCAAGTTTTGGCTGAATGCCAAAATACGGTGTCACATCCAAGAAGAGGTTGCCCCCTGCGTCCCGCCACACCACGTGAGCTGCATCACTTGAAAGCTAGGCTGTGGAGGTTGTCCACAGGAAATGGTGATGCCGAAGATTCCCCCGGCCATGCCGTCAAAGCATTTCAAGAACACAACATTGCAGCAGGATGTGCACGTGTTGCGAAATGGCGGTGATGAAAGCCGGTGCTATCTCCTGACCAGCAGTGAGTATATGACATGGGCCTAATGGCGCGCTTCAGGACGCCCCAAAAGCCCGCTACATCCGCAGATCCATCAATACTTCCCCAGATCATCTATGACGCTGACGTTTTAGATGTCGTGCGGGAAGAGATGGCGCCCCAACAGGAGCTGTGTATTGAGATGAAAAGGTGCATTCACTAGAGAGATGACACAGTCCTGACACGGTCTGGTGTGCTTTCGGCAAATGTGGTCCCAAAACCACGCAGTTAATACACACATTGACATAGTTTCAACAGTGTACCCTGGGAAACCGTGTTGTCTACACAGATTTTTGAGGGGACACAATTGAAACTGTGTCAATGCGTGTACTAACTGCGTGGTTTTGGGACCACATTTGCCGAAAGCACACAGTTAGATTTTGAGCAGACCGTGTCAGGACTGTGTCATCTGGCCTGTTTTTTCCTAGTGAATGAGGCCACAAAAGCGGTCAGCAGCCTCAATCCACGGATGAACACGCGTACATTATCTACAAGCACGGCAGCGACCATTTGGCACAGAAGGCGAGTGTACACTAGCTGATTGCATTTGCATGGCATTGAGGATGTGATTTGATGCAAACTACCCAGAAACACATCGCTTTCATCATAATTCAACGGCAATTTTATTCAGGAAGATGTGCTTTTTTCTCATGTACATATTTTAGGTATATCGCCACTTGTGAGCCTGATGCATCCCCATCAGTCGTGCATCACCACAAAACTGCACTGCCGATGCCCATTTGATACTACACGAAGTATTGTTTGTTTTTTTATTCCTTACATGGATGCATCGACCTGATGTCACAGCATCGATCAATGTAGCGTACCAACCAGTGTGCGAGGGGCACGTCCGGGCCCAACTATATAACAGAAAACACGCCTCTAATGGCGGCCACAACTGCCACCGAACCCCTACACGAAGCATTGGTCCTAGTTAGTCGCATTGAGTCTTCTGGCCGAACATTGGCATCATAGGCCCTGCTGGGCGCAGCATTCTTTGCAGAAAAACGTGAGCTTGGCCCACCGCGCTCCAGCCACTCCAGCACAACTGGCACTCTGCGGATTGAGATATGTTCCTCAGAGGTGCTCGTCAGGTGCCGGTACAATTGTAGGGGTTCAATCTATTTGTTTTCCAGCAATGAACGTTGGCGTCAGTTGCGCTTGGCAAGAAAGGCGGCAGGACTCAGCTGACAACACTGTCAGATGCGAACGCAGCTGCGCACCGAGAGCCTCAGTACGTACTGTACATACTGTAGTATATACTGTAGTACATATACTATAGTACATAGTGTAGTATACTACAGGTGCCGTCACAATGAGCAGTGTCAGGAGTTGATTGGGACATTTGAGAACAGATGCGCGCAGCGGTGGAGAGACTACTTCTAAAAAACAGGTTGCTGACATCAGCAACCTTGTCGACAAGGCACGGAAAAGCGGTCACATTGTAGTTTAGGGAAGCCGAGCTGTGTTGAAGTGGAATTGATAGGAGCACTGAAGTATTCATGGAATGTACCTTGTTGCTGTCTCGACAGGAACAACCCTCATTGCTAACCCGGGTTTAGCTCGCCTGCCCACTTGCGGTGGGCACAGTGCGAAGCCCGGACGAGCGCTTCACGCAAGGCCACATCAGTGATGATGAAGCTCATCACAGTGGGCCTTTACGTTGCGCTACTTTTCACTGCGTGCTGCGTTGCATTACGTCACGTTGCGCGTTTGGGTTATGCTGCGCCATGTTCGCGCCAGCGCCGGCGACATCCGTCCTGTGAGTCCGACAGCAGCTCGCCCCGACAAACAGCGTCGCCCACAAACTCTCCTTTTCCTCTCATATTCTTGATATCCATCCGAGACCAGGGCGGCAACGGGCTGTGGGGTGGCGGCAGCGCCCAGGATGTCCCCAGCGCAAAGCCCGCCCCCAACCACCAGTCGCTCTGCGAAGGTGGCGTGGAGGTTCTCCGGGGTGGCAGGCCCGTATCATCCTTCAGCTTCCAAGCCACTAGGCACCAGCGACCAGCCGGAAACCTTGAGCCGCGACCCCTTTAGGATGACAAGGGCACTCTCCGGCGGCTTGGGCATCCCAGCGGCTGTGCCGTGGGGTCTCCTGTTGCTCTGTCTGTTTGAGCCAGATGGTGGGTGGGAAGCTTCGGTTCTATGCTGTTATCCCACGTTTTTTGCCTGGCCCTTGTCCTGTGCCAGACAAAGCCCTCTCTCGAGGTATGGAGTCCCAAACTTTGCATTGGGTGCATGATGCTGCGCTTGGTGCCATTAGGTCAATTCTTTTTCGTTCTGAGTTCCAGGGACTTCAACAATCTGTACCTGCCAGGGGTATGACAGCCAAAGTCACCCAAACACCAGGCATTCTGAAGCATGTGCGATTGGATGCTGGCCTGTTGGACAAGGAGGTCTGCATAGCATGCTGATGGACATGCAATGTTACTGTGCATCTTTAGGTAGGAAAGTTGCACAACAGTCTGTTTGCCACAATGCAGCCGACATAATCGGAGAAAAAATAGATCAAGGGCAAGATGGTCATTGAGTGTTTCAACCCCGCTACGGCAAATATACTCCCTCTTGACTTTCCTCAACATATTCCTAGTACATCCAGTGGTGAAGCAATCATGCGCCTGGATTCAGGCAAGCTTTTAGCACAAGTCTTGTACTGCTGTGTGAGGTTTTCTGCTGCAGGCAATGCTTGCTGGGTGGGCTGGTTTGATGATTGCTGCATATTTCACTCGCGCAGTGTGTTGCACACTTTGGTTTGACAGGATGGTTTATCAGACGGGGGGGACTATATGTACAGCCCCAAGACTGTTCCGTGCATTGCCGAAAGGCGATGCGGTAAATTTCTAATTCCAACAGAAACAACAAGAACAAAAAAGCGTGGCAAATAAAGAAAATATCACATTGGAGACAAGAAGAAACTGCCTGACCATTGATGGGTGGAAGTAACTGGAATGTACATTTGATGCACACTTCCAACAGTTGCGCAAAAAACCGCCATTGAAATCTTGTAAGATGTACTTGAAGACTATTGGAGAAGTGTTGAATGATATTTGGTCCAGAGCAATTGTGTTCTGCCAGCTGATACAGGCCACAGCCTGCCGCTTAAGGGTCTTGTTGTGTTACAGATCTGGGTCAATTACAGGGGGTTTGAATGGGTGTCTTTGACAAATGGATAAACCATGACCCCCCAGATCCTCTTTGCAGTTGATTGCCATCTCAACAGTGACACATGTCGGGATCCCATGTCAGAGCATTGCGCATGATGATAAATTTGGTGCATCAATCCTATCTGACTGGATTTGTTGGCTTCCGTCGAGGCTGTTGCCTGAGCTCTGCATCGAAAGCCATTCTAGACCTTAATTTAGATTTGCACATACTTCGAGTCAGTGTTGTAGCATTAATAAATGAGAATTAGGCGTTAACCACGATGTCTGCAGCAGATGCCCTGCTGGCTCTTATTGGCAGCTCAGTACCAACTGCAGTATTCAGTGTGATCACGATTCTGCTTTGCATTCTTTTGCGCCAATACTATTAATTGCTTTTGCGCTTCACATTATGGGCACCGCCGAAATGGCGACTCCGCCTGGTGCACATGTCCTCAAACGCCGGCACTGCAGGGCAGCCACACATGCATCCAAGACTGCCAAATGCTGAGAGCAGCCCAGACTCTGCCATCGCGATTGAGGCTGTTCGCGCAGCGGTGGGGGCGATGCACAGTTGGTCTTTCGTGCGGCGTGTTCACCCAATGGAAGTGCGGCGAACCAATCCTTTTTGAAGCAACCAGGGCATCGCTTGTTCGGCTCCTCCATAGTTTGTTGGCACCATAGCGTTTCTGCTGTTGCTCCTAAAGATACCAAACGTTGCTTTATGAAACGGAAGTTTTGAATACAATACGCTATCTGGAGCTGCGATCAACGCCGCCTCACGCAATCGCACCCCGTGCGATCACATTTCATGCATCAGCCCTTGATAACGGGATGCGACAGGCTGGTGCCGCCACCCCGGGGAGATGGGGCGGCTAGCTGTGTGCTGAGGCGGTCTTGAACTTACTACGTAGTATACTGCGATCAGAAGTTAGAGTGTTGGCGCACATTCCAAACTGTTTCGCACATTAAATATACTGATGCACTCGCCCCCTGTGGACAACATGCCGCACGGAGCACGACGCATAGATAGACACAATAGTACTGCACTGCAGGCCACACACCCCGAGGGCAGATGAGGTTGTATATAAGGACGTCTGAGGCATATAGGTCTTGTCCCCTGTGGATACGAGTTGACGATAACCTTTCAAATTTTAGCAAGCCGGTATGGTTGTGGAAGAGACGGGCGGTGCTGCCCATGGGGCTAACAAGCATGAATGCGACTTTGCTTGTATTACAACGGTAAATGAACGAACAACGTCTTGAGCCTACACATTGCGTTTCCATCTGAACATTTGGAGATTGCGCTCCGCTCTCATGTTACATCCCGCACCAAAAATCGCCAATCGTGGGTGCATCATTGCCGCCGAGCCCAGCTCGAACGGGTGAGAGCTGGGTTAGAGCCTGGCCAGCCTGGTGCTGGAAAATTCGTCATCCAGGCACGCTTTTCTGCCGTGGTACGAGGCTCAACGCTAAAATCAAGATCCTTGAGACGCTCACCCGCACGCGTAATGAGAAGCTCTGATTGAGAATGCCAATCAGTAGTGTGGCGCCAGCGCGACCGCACCACGTGCGATCGAGGACGGGAAAAGGATGGTGTTACAATCGCAGCGCCATGCGCCAATATCATCCGGTCACATTCCTCCAATTTTGCCCAATCACAAGCACATCATTGCTGTGACAGCGGCTTCAATCCTCCTCTCCCCAAGGACCCTGGTCAGGTGCTTCTTCCCTGCCCTTTCACTGCGGCCCTCTTTTGCCCCGGCGACGGAGTGCACCTGGACTTGTTTCCCGGGGACACGTTTCCACGTTTCGAAACAGCCGCTGTGCGGAGATGGCGGTCGGCAGAGGGGCATCTCCGGTGGGCAGTCTGGGATCGATGATCGCGCAGCTGGCGCTGGTGGTGGGCCCTCCACAAGTACTTACTTTCCCCCAGCAACACGTGAGGGACCAACAGGCTTGAGTCGATTGCGGAGCACCAAGTCACGCCTACCCCATAGCCGCCGGAGCGCCCAGTTTTGGGTCCCCATATCCTCTGCTCCGGTGTTGCGCGACTTTGGGAACCACTAAGAATTCTGACTGGGAGTGGTGTTCCGAGCGTCTGCGGGAAGTAGCACCTGGTGGATGGCGCGAGAATTAGCATCTGGGTTTTGGTACTGAGATTTCAATGGCCGCTCGCCAGAGTCCTCGCGTTAAAGTGTTCTGGCAGTGGACAACCGGATGGGGAAAAGGGGCTTGCGTATTCGATATGCATGCCTGGGGCGTCAATCCGTGCATACTACTATCGCCGGAAAGCATATCCATGTCGGCCAAATCCCCTTTGTGTGCATCTAGTCTGAGGCGCCTACTCTGGGCGTGTGCTACCTACAGGAAAAGTCTGGAGTCCACGAGACTGCATCAGTTCAACAGTACCATGGCAGGGGTTTCGGTGAGGAGCAGCTTGTGGGAATCGTCAATTGGTAGATTCACTTTTGTGCTCTCATCCATTCTCATTCACTGCAAAGGAACGATTGTCCACTTGTGCCCGGGTGGCAAATCTATTTGCAGCCCCTGCTGCGTCAACGAATATGGGGCGTTTGTCCTGAGCCAAGGACAGCATGAGCTGAAGCCCTAAATGCGCTACAGCAGTGGGCACCTTCAAGCAGCGTGGTCGACCTTTAGCTGCCTATGAGGATTGTGAGAAATCGATGCAAAAGAGGATGGGATGCTCCTGAAAAATTGGCGATTTCATTCTCCGAGCACATTTGTTCTCCTGCAAATTGGCTCTATTTTTCAGTGCAATTTGAGTCGTTAAGCTATGTGCACAAAGCAAAGGGAGTATGCTTTCAGCCACTGGTTTCAGACAATCATCCTCATTTTGAAGTGCCACTGCATGGCAGCCAAATTGCTCAGTTCCAGTTGCCTTGCTGCAAGCAGCAGAACTGATTGAATACAGCTTCAACACACCCCAAAATGTTCCTGCAGGAAGCCAGGGGCACTAGGTCACCGCACTCTTTATAGCATCCAAACAATACACCCATAATGTGAGCTTTCCAATGCTCAGAATCTGCTGGACACAAAGAGCATGCTCCACAAGAATTTCCAGCACAATTCAAGTGTGATTTTTTTCCCAGAAATTTAACGTTTCTATCTGTCTCGCTGTTGCTGTGCAGAACGGCAGCCCATCGCCCTGCGGACGTTCTCCTCCTACACGGTGTCGGTGCGCGGCAGAACCAATGCCCACAAGTGCGGTGGAGTTCTGGTGCATCCAGATTGGGGACAACTTGTGTTGAAAACAACGTTGATGCCATCGAATTTGAACAAGCTCATTCAAACTGCTCGAGTAATCCGCTCGAGTAGGTTAGCAAATACCTGCGCATGTGTACGGCCTCGAAGTTGCGCACATCAGACCAAAATAACAAAAATATCGTATCATAAAATAATGAAATTTTAAGATGACGAAAACGCCCGATCTTTCGCATGGCGACCACAGCTAGTTTGCAGGATTTGCCACTGAGCAAGCCGACGAAAACTCGCACGCGCTTTTGCCCCAAGGGCTAGCATGTGGCCAGCCTGTTCTGATGAACACAATGGGAGTTCTCGCTGATGTGCTCACGACCATTTGCACTTTTCTCCAAGCATGGACTCACCAAGCGATCACGCCTGATAATTATTCCGTCACGATGCACCGGCGCAATGAATAGAATCTTCTGGCTTCGTGGCAGTTGGTTGCCTGTACGTGGTCTGTGCTGTGGCTTTTACCACAGCTCAAAATTAGCCACCATGGTATTAGCACGGTATTAGCATTTCAGTACAGTTCATCAGGCACGCGGGGCAACGCTTGGCTCTCTTCTACCTTCGGGAAGGAAGGGTTAATCGAAGGTCATCTTTGCATCTGCTGGTGAGGAGCGGTGGGGGAAAATCCCAAGCCGCATATTATTTCTATGCCACATATGCCACATATGCATCCACAGCCGCGAAAATGTAATCGCGCACAATATCACACTGCACGTGCTTGGAACTTCCGCTCTGTACGCGCCGTGTTCCATAGAAGTTTGGCTGAAAGCGCGGCTGCGCAGGACCCGCTGATCTTGGTGGGATTGCAGAGAATGACACACCGGAAGTGTTGATAAACGATCTGCTTGTCAGAGGGGATAACCCAAACGCCCGTTGCAGAAACGTTGAAAGCATTGGCCGAGAAATGAACAATCCTTTTCACCTTGCCGCTTTTGTGGACAACTTGATTGTAGCAACGGCGTTCATCGAAGAAAGAGCCAACTTGGAAGCTGGAGGTGAGTACCTAGAAAGGCCTTTGCATTATGCAGCTTGGAGAGATCGCATACGAATTGCGGAAGTCTTGATAGATGAGGGCGCCAACATCGAGGCCAATGACTCGGAAGGGCGTAGGTACCAAGGATGAGGGCGAGCTGCCCTTGCGCGATGCATCGGAATGGGGGGCGGAACGAGTCGCAAGGATCCTTGTTGAAGCAGGCGCCAACAAATCTGCCATCAACGACCATGGCTAAACGCCTGGGACAATTATCTGCATGAGTGTGGTTTGCACAACAGAACGGAAAGATGCACTCAGGGAGGTACTGTCGTAGCAAGCGATGATAACAGAGAGATATGCTCTCAAGTCTGCGATGTCTGTTTCTTTACAGAGGACGGTGGTTTGGACCGTGTGCTTGTACCAAAGGACTGCATTGGGTATGATGCCCTCTTTAAATTTCAAGGAGAGCAGTGTGCTTGCGGCCACGGAACAAGAGACTCGATGGAAATGAGCAAGGGGAGGACTGTTGTGCTGCAGTGGAGGATACTGACAAACAGTGACACAGCACTTGACAAAATGATGGCTGGAAAAGTAGCGCTTTGGTGTTCAAGCACACCACCAGGGAAATGTATAACTGAATCAGAACTTTGACGGCATGGCCAGTAGCGCATGCGGCTAGCACTCTGTACTCATTTGTGTCATTCAGTATCAACCCAGAAAGATGTGTTCTGTGACAAAACGACATAATACTAAGATGCAACACTTGGTAAAGGACGGAAGCACATTTGATCGTCACCAAATGTTCTTCAAACGAAGTCTCGTTGTCATGTTCAACAAATATAGTCAAGCATTTCCCAGTGCACCATCAATACCCGCAGCAGAAACTTGGAACCATGCACTGTGCCCTAGTTTGCACAGTGCCACTGGACAATGTGCAACAGTCGATAGTGTTGCAGGGTATTATGTTACCGTTCATTAACAGATTAGTGCAATTGCGCATTGGTAACATGCATTGAACTCATTCTCTACTGTATTATACATGTTGGCAATTTGTCACATTATCGTCTCTCATACTATGGCATTCAACTGCACTTGCACCTATGAGGCAATGCCAGGGACTGATCGCATGCGTAGCTGTTTGTTCCCAAAGTGTTTTATCGTTTTGCCACCCAACATCCCTCCATTGCAGAACTTAAGTTTCTGTACACAAGGGATATTCTGAATACAGTTAAGTCAATTTCAAGCAGTAGATATACAAATATGGCAACGCTTTAAGCACTGTCAGTACCCATGGGATGACTGCAATCGAAAGTTGCTACATATGGCAACACATTCTTTCTGAGCTGGTGTCTGACTCCCCTCCATTGCCTACACATCTCTCAGGATCCCTACATTCCCAGATGGACACTTGCTGGAAGTATGGCACCATCAACTTGCACCATACTCTTGCATGAGATTCGCCATATCTTTTGTCCCTGAGAAACCCCAGAGCCTCTTCCCATCTTTTGTTGGGACACCACCAGTTCACTGCCACGTGGTGGGAACACAGGGGCAAAATTCTGTTGGGACATTTCAGTTGGTTTCAACACGCTAACCTGACCAATATGACCTGGGAAACACTGAAGCGCAGCTCAACCAAGTATTTGTGTTCCAAAGCGATTTAGATGCAGATGCAGAGCCCCAAACTTGAGGGCACACGGTCAAAGCAATTTAGTGCTTCCATCAATTTTTGGGGCTTAAAAGTGTGCACGAATCTGGCGGATCCGTTTTCAGCGCTGGGAGTCAACTTGCAAACAAGCAGACACTGAACAACAGGGCCTGGACACTGCTGTGCTTGCCACCAGCTGCCTGGAGCAAACATTGGTTGTTGTGTGCTTGTCGCAAATTTGGCAAATGGGGCCAATGAACCAGTGGGACAGGGCTGAGAGATGGGGCAATGGCCAAGATGGCCGCGATTTCATCTCCATCACCTGCTCAAACCGACGACCGCTCAACCTCTCGACCTGCTCAAACCGACCTGGAACTATTTGTTCAATGCGTTTTGGGGCCAGGCGCTCCGGAAACAAACGTTGTTTTGCAGTACTCTGTTGTAGTTGCAGTCAATGGCAAGGAGATGCAGACAACAGAGTGATGAAGCAAGACGAGGCCCACCATGTGGCCAGTGGGAGGGTTTTTTGGCGGAAGCCCTCCTGAGTGACTGCAGGTCTCCGTGGAATCCGAGTGTAGACCCATCGCTATTCGCGACACAGCGCGGCAGTGTTCACGGGCCGGGGGTGCACCTTAGTAATCAGCCGGATTCGCACAACCGCACCACGGCCGTCCAAGCGCGATGGCCTCCTTTCGGGTCAAAAGGCTGCTGTAGAACAGCCCAGAAAACAGAGCCTGGAAACAGAGCCTGGTGCCCTGCCTGGCAATCTCTTCTTTGGCAAGAAGGCCACGTTTGTTCTTTGGGGAACACCAGCAGCCCCCGAGCCGCGCCTGTCTCCGAGAAACGGAACAGCGAGAAAATCCGAGAAACTGGAACAGCGAGCAAACCCGAGAAAATGGAGTAGCGTGGGTACCCACAAACAGATCTCGGGGCCAAGCGGAGCTGGCGACCCCCGGCCAAATTCCCCCCAGCGCGACTGAATTTGAAATTCGAAATGCAACCCTCCCCGTCCGCGACGCACCTCTCCACTTCCCAGTAAGGAAAACTTATCCTTGCTCAGAGACGAGGTGGTCAACCATTGCGTATCGTGTGCCCTACCCGGCTGAAAAGACAGTCTTCAGATGGAAAGACAGCCCCTGCTCCTCTGGCGCCCATCGTCATGCGCCTCCAACGGGGAGACCTGTCCCCCGCTGCTCCCTCTGGGGCAGAGTGGCCCAGGAGCGGCGATCCGCCACTGGGAAGTGGGACTTGGTGCTGACGCTGTAGTAGTTTTGGTGTGTGGGCAGGTTGTCTCTGTAGTTTGGTGCTGGGGTCCTTTGAGGATGGTTGCGCCAACCAAAGATTCAGCAAGAGGAATGTCGGGGTGCATGCCGGGGCAGGTGCGCCACGTGAGCAAAGGCAGGCGTCAATTGTTTCTTGAATGAAAAATGCGATTGTGTTTTTTCCCTTTTTTTGCTTGGTTGGGGCGCGTGCCACCAAAAATTGCGCCTAAATTGATTAAACTGTTCACCACATTGCCTCTCTTCCTTCAACAAGAGGGGTGCTCGCTGAGAACTTGATTGGGTGCAAGGAATGCCCTGTGGGTGGGATGGAATGGACGTGTTTATATTGGGCTTTGGGGAGCCCAGGTTGATGAATGAAAGTGAATGCATGAAAAGGTGTGAGGAGACAGAGTTCCATCGCCGGGACTTGAACCCGGGTCTTCCGGGTGACTACGATGGAATTGGAGTGTCATTTACGCGAGAGAAAACCATTACAAAGACAAACCATGCAAAGTTCTCGCGATCGCTGACTTTCAATTACCAGTCATCAGCTGAATGAAAATAACGTGCGCCTAAATCGCACCAAGCGTTGAATTCTAGATAATATCATGCTGCAAAAATTATGGAGCAGCAACAATGGCGTTTGCTCTGATGACAGTGTGGTCAGGTTAAAGGCAAACCACTTGTTCCATCCACTGGTGGCCTCGCAGACTCTGTGGTGCTGCTTCGGAAGCCACACATGATTTCCTGGGAAGATGTTTTGATAATTCAGACTGAGGGAACCAAGCCCAGTCAAAAAGGGCTTACAGATTTTAGGGGTTAGGGTGCTAACGCTTAGGCTCCAGGATCTCCATAGATGTAATTATTAGTACTGCAAAATAGTTGTGCTTGATGCACCCATTTCGCTCGAAAGGGTTGTGCTGCCCATCCGGCTCATTTTTTTCACTGTCAATTAGAAAACATTGGACACCAACTTCAATTTGGCCCACAAAAGATCGCGCCCTTAGGCGCAAGAGACGTCGCAACAGGGGTCGCCACAGCCCCCCACCCCTCCCCTTGAGCCAGTTTCAAGCGTTCGCTACTGATACGCTGCTGGGATTGGAGCCGGGCGCGGCTCGTCGCAGAAGCGGCTGACCATGAGTTGCCTGGACGCTGAGGAGAAAGCCTGCAAGTCGGGATCCCGAATCGCAGCCTTCCACCAACAAGAGGTGTGTGAATGAAGGATCCCGAATCGCAACCTCCCACCAACAAGAGGTGTGTGAATGAAGGAATTCGCCCCTTGACAAATGAACTGACCTGGTACAGGGTTTGCCTCTCCTGGCCTGCTACCGCAACCGGGCAAAGATTCTCATGGCATAGACCCAGCTGGGTGAGCTGTCAGTTGCAATGGCTTTGAATTTGGTTATCCAAGCAGGCATTGGGCATACTGGGGCGGAAGGGTGAGTCCTCAGATGCCGAATTGAATTGATTGTAAATTTTAATTGGAGACTGGCTGAGGGAATGCTCCCCTGGCATTAGAATGCGTGCTTACCAGTCCCATTGCATATGCAATTACGCCGCTCCCGGCAGGTGGCAGTCTCGGTCGTCCAGGCTTATACCCTTCAGATGCCAACGTCAGTTGTTTGTCGCTGATTCCTGCGCTCAGGAGACTTTCCTTGGTGTTCTGGATTGTGCGCGGGTGTGAATGGGGATGCCCTGTGCGTCCTTTCTAGCCTAACGGAATTGCAGCTGCAACGCACTTATTTCGAAGCAGAATGTGCGGTCTCGAATCCTGGGGTTTTTAAGCTGGAAGCACCTGAGAAAGTGGACTTGCGCGGTTGACGCTGGATCACAGAAAAAGTGGCCACAGTGTTGAGGAGTCTGCCTGTCCTGTCCGACCTGGCACTGGGGGACTGCAAGTACAGAATCTCCGTGTTGGATAGCGATTTGCACCCTTGGCGAAATTGCAGCTGCTGGCGTTTCTAGTGCAACGGCAACCGGGGATCGCTATGCGAAGGGTGCAAGTGCGATGATGCGCTGTGCATGATGCTGCTTGGAGGCGTCTAATCCAGCTCCGCAAGCGGCAGGAATGATGTCGGCATTTGGAAATGGGGTTCATCTATGGAAGCCCACATTCATATTGCGCAATTCTACTGGGATCTGCAGGTGTTGGCCTCACTGATGATGCCGTCAACCGTCCTACAGGCGTGACTGCGCAGCGTTATGCCGACATTTGGCAAATAATGAGATTCTCATTATGTACCAATAACTCTCATTAACGACTCTGCATGTACCGATAAATCCCATTAACGACTCTGTAATGTACCAACAACTCTCATAATAGTATGAGAGTTGTTGTCATTGCACGCATGTACAGGTAACGCAAAGCTTGTGTCCCCATGCATGTGTCACACTCCTGCAAAAAAAATGTCCATTTGCGCAAATTCGGCTCATGCTGAAAATTTGTGGAAATCGCGCTCTTGTGCCTTGCCATGCGGCGTTGCAGACACATACACCAACACCTCGCTGTCGCGGTGGTCCCTCGGTGTGGCCACAAGCCGACAAAGGCCCTTTGCTGGAGTCCAACAAGAGGCCTATCAAGGAAATTGATACAGCAAATTCCTATTAGTAACTGAGCCTCGTGTTGCTTTTACCAAGAGCGCTAACTGCTTATCAGTGCAACAGGGAAGCTCCAGACACACGGCGGAGCGGCGCAGCTATGGGGTAAGCCGTCCTGTCTTATGCATGGGGTTTTGCCACATCAATGCAGCACATAAGGGAAGACACTATTTTGGATTTTGTGTGCTTAGCACCAATGCGATGTTAAGCTCAGACTCCCCTTCAGGATGGCTCATCCTGGATGAGTCACCAACATTGATTAACAGTGGCATACAACTTCTGAACAGTTTCAACGGTGAAACAGCCAGAATAATAGCGATTGCAGTGATTTGAAAATGGGATGTCAAAAGCCATGATAGGCGATGGGAGCAGCTCATAAGCCTGAAAATTGACCCATTCGAAGGACCGCCTCGGTGATTGAAAGTCTGAGGGAAGTCTTGCAACTCATCGTGAGGTATTTTTGCCGGTGATAAGCAGCGCTTTTGTACATCTTCCCACATTATTTTTATTTTAGTGCAATTACATAATCCATTAGTGTAAAATAGCGTCTTCCCTAATGGCGATGCCATTACATAGTGATATCCACCAATGTCGGCGATCGCTGCAGTCTCTGGGCATGCTGACCTTCGATTGCATTTGTGCAAGGCGACTCATTGCGATAGCGTTCTTGTATTATCTGGTGACCGGCTGCCGCAAATTGGGTCGCCCCTACTTCCGATTCCAACAGAGAGTTGGAATGGTAGTCGCGTTTTGAGGAGTTCTTTTGTACTATTTTCGCTCGCGATGCTGGTAGTTTTCCATGCTTGATACCAATTACCAAGTCACCTTGCACCTCCGTTCCTGTTGAAGTTTATGTTTCGGTTTCAATCGGAGTAGAATAGGAAATCTGAGTACGCAGTTTCGTGCCCGCACTGACACATTTGCGAGGCATTCCTGCAACAAGAGCTTTTGCAAACTTAACACGCCGATTTTCTGATTTCGAGGATTGCTGCTTTAAATTTAAACACTCTGGCTTGGCGCGCGCCAGGCGCACGTTCAAGCTCGTGCCCTGCCCGCCGCCCAAACCGCCGGTGCGTACTTTACGGTGCATCTAGTCGGTCGCATATTTGACCCGAATTTCCAAGTACGACCCATTCGGACAATGAGCCATCGGCTGGAGCGGCGCCTTGGAGTACATATCTGCCCCCGGCCGGTGCTTTGGCCGCTCCTCGAGCCTCTCCTTATAGTCACGAGGTTGAATTTCGACGGACAGAAACAAGAATGGTTCCGACACACTGGAGACCCAGTAGCTTAGCTACCCCCAGCGCGGAAGACGCACTGCAGCGAACCTCGGGGACCCTGCTGAACTGTGAGATATTCCAATGTGGGTATAGCCAGGCTTGATATCTACGTTTAGGTTCGGCCTTTGCGTTTTTACGCGCAAGAACGCAAATTTGCGAAGGGGCTATTATTGCGGCAATTTTTGCGTTTTTGCGGCTCGTTACTACACGATGAAAGTCGCGGACAGCGATGAGTCTTCCGCCATCTACAGCACCCGCAACACAGCGGCCACCTCACCCTCGGCGAGGGCAACGGTGGCATGGAAATTTTCGTTTTCTGCCTATTTCAGGGCGTCTGCCTGCCACTCCCCGGACTTCCTAAGTCTGTGTTCTGTTATTATGTACACGAGGTTACATTTACGTTGTATTCACGTATTTTAATGCACTTTTGCGTGTACAGACGTTAAAATTATTTCTACGCAATTTTGCGCGTAAAAGCGTAAAAACTATTTTTACATCAAAGCGTAAGTACAATCTGTGCCTACAGCGTAAGTGCCAAGCCTGGCTGTATCATCTTTTGACCGCTTAGGAGGACATGGGGCTGCTTTTTCAACGTTGAGGCTGCCGGGAAAAATATGTGATAGAGCCGCTTGAGCTCTCGGCGGACGCGCTGTATGGCATCCGTATATACCTCCACTGTGAGCGTTCACACAGCTGCCGGGTTCCAGTTGGACGGCCAGGAAGGTCGACGGTTACTGACCCACGGCGCTGGGAGCTTACTGCAGCCTTGCTGAGATTCTGGCCCCTTGAATCGCGTTCCTTGACTTCCGTCATCTGCTTGTGCGCATCTGTCACTAGCTGAATCACATCATCTTGCCATGCCAGCCGCCACGCCGTTTTGACACTAAAGGGCGTCATCACAGTGACTGCGATGGCCTAACAGGAGTTGTGATGGCATCAATTAGTGTCAAATGGCATCACAGTTGGCATCGCCAGAATGCCGTTTTCTACCGGTGTGTGTCGCTAAGCAGCCGCGTGCGTCGTTGGCGTCCGTTGGGGCGGTTTATTCTTGATCGAGATGGCAGCTTGGAGGTGCTTTAAAGCATTGCCTTGACAAATTTGTAAAGGCACTGGGTTAATATGGCAGTTGGCTCATCAGAGACGATAAGTATAAGCAGTGCGTTGAAATTAAATACCCATGAATAATGGTTTATTGCCGCGTTCAAGCGTACTTCAATGAATCCATGCATCACGAGCCTGAATTGTTGCTTGTGTTTCTCACTTTTCTGTGCACAGTTCCATGCCAGTTTTCCGTCGTTGTGGATGCGGCGGTAAAGGGCAGCAGCGACCAGTGTGGGAAGCATGAAATACGCAATGTCCACCGCTGTGACGATGGCAGGGATATGTGCAATAGGTATGTCAAGCACGGCGGAGTCAAACATGGCGGACAGGGTTTTTGGTACGATGGATGCTGCAGTGGCTTGGGGCCGAGCGAAAGTTACGAGGAGCTCAGCGGATGGACAAGGAAGTATGGCGGGCCAAGCGGATACGGTGGAAATGACCCCAACGAGCATTCAGGGTGTCGTTATGGCCATAGCACGAAGCGGTGGACACGAGAGCCAGCAACTATGCTAACCCTGTGAGAGGGCCGCCTCCTGCGGCAGCCAGGGCAAGTGCACAAGCGACGGCACATAGAACGCCAATGGGCTGTGACAGAGAAAGCGCGGCACCGCCACGAGCTTCAATGGGCATCAGTGTGGAACCATTGGCTGGCCTGTCCCTCACTGCAAAAAGCGCACAGCTTTCCAGGTCGAACGGCAGCTGCACGCCGTGAACAACGACGCTGCAAGGCGGCGGCGGTGGCCAAATCGTTGCATATTGGAAGGGCGGAATCGCTGCACATTGGAAGGATGCACCAGCACATCGACCGAAGTACTTCGGTCGATGGAGCAGGGCATACAATATGCACATTTCAGGTGGGCAGGTGAATGCTCTGGGCCACAAATATTAGCAAGTGCACCATCAGTTACTTTCATGGCTGCGAGGTTCCGGCCGCCATTGGTGTGAGCATCGAGCTGTACTTCGAGTTGCGGATGCATTCCGTTGATGGGACATCACCACAGCATGCATGGGAAGTTCCCTTGTCGCAGTTGGAGCCGCTGAACACGATGAACTGGGGCGACTGGGGCGATACGTTACATTTCCATATACGATTTGCTATGTAGGGCGATTCCAACCTGCCGAATCTCGACATTCTCAGACTGACAGTGACTCAATGTCTGCGTAGGCCGCCTTTGAGCATCATGCTTGCGGAGCAACTGGCATATATGCCTTCTTATATAAGAAGAACGCACCTCCCGTCCGCACCACTTATTGCTCCTGGAATGGCAGCCAGGCCACCTGGATGGTAATGGCGGAGTGACAAAGACAAGGCCAGAATGCCGGGGTACGATTATCCTTACAAGATTTCGTTGGTCTTCTTGCTTTGGGCCAATTAGAATGCGAGGCTTTTTTGGGCTGAAGCCCGATGCAAAGAAATCCAGATACGATGTTAGCGATTTCCCTTCCCCTGGTCAAGAGGTGAATAATAATGTCTTGCTTTGGAGGGATGGGTCGAGATAATTTTCAACTTTTTGGCTGAAATTCTCTCGACTCTTGCACGTGTGGGGTTGTCGTCATTGGCAGCGGAGCCGCGATGCGGGGTGGCACAACGTGGTGCACATTCAGCTCTGCAGCTGGCCCAAAAGGTAGGCACAACAGCCGAGACGTCCATGGAACATCGAGTCGTAAAGCGCAGTGCCTCAGATGTCGAATGCAGCCCCTGTCTACGTTTGGATCAGCCAATCGCACCAGCACCCGTCACCTTGTCAACAGGCACAAACGGCAAAACCAAATATATGGAGAGGTTCAACGGGCCATGCTTCCGAAGACTTCCATGGCCGTTCTGAAGGCCCGTTCGGGAATTGGTGTGCATTTTCGGTACCCAGGATAAAGGGAGGACACTGGCAGAAAATGGCATGTTTGCGATGCCAACTGCAATGCCATTTTGACACAAAGTGATGCCGCCGCAGTGATTGCGATGGCACAAAAGCGGCTGTGATGGCATCAATTGGTGTCAAATTGCATCGCAATTGGCATCGCAAACAGGCTGTTTTCTACTGGTGGGATATGCGGACCCCATACCCTATTCGGTATCCAGAATACAGCACGTGACCAACGATCATGATATGGAGGTCGCAGGTCCACAGCCGCTAAATCGCCCATCTCAATTCGAAATAGCAATGCTGTAATACGCTCTAATATATGCATTTCCAAAAATTGTCGTAATAACACTATTGCTATGCATTTGGAATAAGAATAGCTGTATTCCCAGGTTTGTGTTGCTCCCAGAACGTGCGCCGGTCCACCTCTGGCCACAGCCACTGCAACTCCTTTGGCCGCATTTCCGTCCAAGCACCTTACCTCGCAATGGCGCCGCGTTGCCGCATTTTGGCGAGTGTGCTTGACTACAAGACTGTTTGGTGAAACAAGGTTTTGGCTGTATATTTTGGTCCTGTTTTTTGTGCCCTGGGGTTGGGGCAGTACTTTACGATCGAGCGAACCAGCTGCAAACCACCCCGGCCCCGCCCGTTGGCTCCCAGCCCCCGTCTTCACCTCTTCAGTCGACGCCGGTGGGCTAAAGCAGGCGCGGGAGCTCGCCGAAGGGGGGCGTCATGAGTTTCCTGGACGCCAGGGAGCATGGCGCCAAGCCGGGATCCGGCGGCGTCGCCTCAGCCCAGCAGGAGGTGGGTCGTCCCAATCGCTCACGCTCAAGGGGGCAGAAAATAGGAAGAAGACAACAAATGGACACAATGCGGGCACACAACATGGGCACAGCGCGAGCACAACATGCACACCCCCAATGGATGCGCGTTTCCTTGGTGTTGGTGGTGTGGTGAGATCTGTTGCGTTCGCTTGTCGAAAGCGCGTGACGGGGCAAGGCCCTTGGGGTTGGGGGGGCGATGACGGCTGGTGTTGGCTGCGCCCTGCGTTGTTTCTCGTGCCTCGCTGCACTGGGAGACGTGTGGAGCATCGGGGGCGGTGTGGATTGGGGTCTCAAAGTGAAGGGGTGCCCAGTGCAAGGGGGATTTCCTCCTGCGACTTCGTTTCTGGGATGTTTTTTCTTTTCTGAGAACGCATTGCGCCATGCCGGCCCTCCGCTTCTGGTATCTGATTGTATGAAGTTGCCAATATTGGACCATGAGCGCTGTGGCACGGCCCACCCGCTTGGGTGTTTCGAAATTTGTGCATTGAATTGGGAGCCCTGGAGGCATGGCTTAGTCTCGGCAAGGGCAGCAGTTATAAGAGCGTGGGCCCTTCTTTTTACCTTTGAAGAAAACAGTACAGCAAAAAATTCTGCATGTTCTGCTCCATGAAACATTGATGAACAACAAGAAGAACAACTGGCAAACCGCCGGGGGTTGATTGAGCTGCCAGATGATGTCCCATTCCTTTGTCGTTTGCACCCAAAACAAAATTGCCCATTTCGGGCCTAATTGTCCGAAGAACGCAACAACGGGGTGGCTGTGGTGCACAGTTGATCATTTTTTGTCTTGATGGTGAGCAAGAAGGCAGTCCACAACTGGGTCCAAAGGATGAACACAGACACAATCAATCACTAGGTTTGAGAATAAAACCCACAAGCACCTGGGGTGGCGTGATGCCACGGGGGGGATGTTGCTGGGCAGCACGCCGGAGTTTGGGGTTTAGGGGAATCCGCGTGAGGGGGGAAAGGCTTCATGCGACCAGATATAACCCTCAGTGTATCAGCTTGCCTGCTTGCTGAGTGTGCGGGAGTGCAGCAGGGTGGGGCATCAACCCTTGCCTGCCAGGCACAAATATGGACAATGCATCACCAACAGCATGCAAGCTGCTGCCTCCTTTGAAAACTGCACGTTTTTTTAATACAACAACAGTGCTGCTGCGACCTACCATATCACAGTGACTGTCCATCTGTTTGTTGATTTCAATTGTTATTGCATATCTTCTTTCCATCATTTAGCTGCCAATCGACAGTGAATTCACACAAGGAATGAGACATTGGGTTATGGATGCAGTATGAATTCTGCCAGCAAAGGACACTCCAGCCAGTGTGGAGCCTGCCCATCACCTTATCAACATCAACGACAACAAAATCAGTTTTCTTATTCGCAAGTGTTAAGAAAATGGAAAAGCGGAATATCAACAACAGAATCAGTCTTTTAGCTCCCAAAGTGTTGAGAAAACAGAAAGGAATACAATCAGCTTTGGAAGGTGTGCTGGTTGCCGGCATTGAAACTTCAAGATCTTGGCCTTTGCGTTGCACCTATGGGCCAGCACTGCTGGATTTGTGGCACCCGGGCCACAAGGAACAAAGATGTTGACTGGAAGTGTGTTGGAGGAATTGCGGGAGTGAAGAAAGTGTGTCCTGGGCATCACAGTAGTGCCGTGAAATCCTTGTTGAACTTGCAGGCCAATCCTTAGGCTTGACAGCTCGTGTAAGCTTCTTCAAACTGTGTCCTCACCAGTTTCGATGTCCTGTACTGAAACTTCAACACAATAGCAGCAAGTCACAGGACTGCATTGGGTGTGTGCACCCAGCGCTTGTGTACCAAACTGGCCTGGGCCTGTGTTTAGGAACGTTGAATGTCTAACAATGTTTTTAAGCATTCAGATGTGCCCTCTTGTTAGCCAACTTGTGAAATGGCTGGATGCATTTTCGAATGCAATGATCGACTTCTTACACATTCTGCGTGGCACTCAGGCGATTGATCGAAGGGAACGGCTTCGAAGGTTGGCACTGGAGACGATCGACCTGGCAAAGGACCCCTACTTCATGAGGAACCACCTGGGTCAGGTGAAGCTCCTTTAATGCTGGCTGCCATGAAGGGACTGGATATGCCTGCATGTTCTGTTGGATTGCTGCCAATGTTGAATTGATTGTTGTGCCCTGTGGAGCCCTGTGCAAGCAATATCAGTTCAGTTGAAACTGGTAGGACAAAGCAGTGTTCTTGTGCACCCTGACAGTCGAATATGGGGAGTCAAACATGGCCTTGCTTGGTGTGTTATCATTTTGTGAGGTGTCAAGATGCTAAGTGCTAAATGCCAGTACCTCATTGCTAAATGTGAAGTTCATCTTCTAGCTCCACCTGTGCCTTGCACAAATTACAATTGTGAATGGTCGTTGGCTTGTTTCTTGCTGAACCGAGCCCGTGGTTTCTGGCTGCCCTCCAGATCGAATGCCGACTCTGTCTGACACTGCACAACAACGAAGGAAACTACTTGGCGCACACACAGGTGAATGGCAGACAGTTCCTGGCCCATTTCAGGGGGTGCTATGTGAAGTGTGGAGACGTATTCGATATCTGCTGTGTGGGCCAGAGGCGCAGCACTGAGTGATGACAATAAAGATGCATAGACTGGTTGAAATGATGTACTTTGGATGGGACGTATGCGCTTAACTCACGGAAACGTCATGGTTTTCATTTTCTATGTGCTAGGCTACCATGCATCAAATGATCTTTTTCTGGCAACATGGTTTTCATTTTCTATGTGCTAGGCTACCACACATCAAATGATCTTTTTCTGCCAACAGACAGGCAGTCTTCCCTGTCACGTGTTTGATACGATGCTGCATGACTCGATTCATTTGCGGCAGTCGCACAGTAGGCCAAGTTCCTCTCCTCCATGTTATGTCCTGTCATCCATGCAAAACCCATGCAAGTTGCCTCTGTGCCTGATCTCCAGAAGTCTTGCTGCGTGCCAGGGAAAGAGACATCAACAGAATCTTGCGAAACGTGCTGCAAGAGAAGCTGCTGAGAAGCCCGTGCAGCCTCAAGCCCAGAAACGAATGCAGCCCAGAAAAACAGGTGCAGTATTCTTTTTCCCAACAGACTTTCCATTGCTATTGCTTTTTGGCTGTGTTTTGTTCCTCTCTATGTTAATTGCTCAGTCCTGTTTGGCTTGTTCTGTTGTTCCGAGTGCACTCAGGGCCTTGTGTATGATGTTGTGCAGCAGAGAACAGAGATTAAAAATACGCTTTCTAACTTGGAGTGCCTGATATGTGATATATTTCCTTGCTGTTCAGTATACTATCTTCGATGCAGCCGCTCAAGTGACTCACTCTTGGGCTGTCGTCCTCTTCAGTTTGAATGTGTGTTTGCAGTGGTGTTTTCTGATGTCTAGCCTCCTGTTGACAATTGCTGAATTGTGCTCTTGTTCTATGCCCAATATGAACAAACACTCCCAGTGTGCACCATAATGGCAATGGCCAGAGCATTTGGCTTTCACATTGTCTGTTCCTAGAATGTGCGTGAATGGCTGTCACATGGCACTGGCCAGCCATATTGAGAGAAATTTCAAAATCTCGTTGGCTACCACTCCACTTTCTCTGTTTCTATTGCTGTGCTGCAGTGAAGATTGGTCGGCCTGGCTACAGGGTCACCAAGCAGTATGATCCTGAGACACAGCAGCGATCGTTGATGTTCCAGGTAAGCAGTTTCTAAATAGCCACATACGTAAAAGTGCAGGCTTCAGTGGTTCCTTCTGATAAAGTATGAATGACTGGCAGAGACAAGCCTGGTGGCAGCAGCTGTGAAATGTGCTCTCTAACTGCACTCCCTTGTTCTGGCAAGCAATGTGCTTTCAGATGCTGCTGGGTCCACATGCTCCACATTTCTTTATCTCTGTGTTCCAAAATATTGCATGGCATTGTGTGCATGGCATTGTTTCGTCTCACTTCCCTTTCTGGGCCATCACAGCCTTTGTGGGACATGCATTGTGACACACATCTGGTGGAAAGAGTCCCAAACTTCCCCCTTCTTTGAGATTTTGCATTCTTTGCAATTTGATCAGTCTGTACGACTTCAAATCGCCATGCACTGGCTTTGTGAGGTGGCACAAGGATTGTATCTCATCCGTTGGAATGGGGGTGCTTGTAAACATGGTGCGAATTCTGGGAGCAAGAATTGCTTCTGGTTTCTGTGTGCCACACGTGGTGCCATTCCATCAACGTAGCTTTGCAGTCTCCTCAGCAGCATTGTGCAGGTCGTTTAGGAGCTGTCTTGTCGGGAATCTGTGAAGGGCTCAGCATCACATACAAGCAATGGCCAGCGACTGTTCTCCTACATCGCCCAGCAAGGCATGCTTGTATGCAAATACTTTTGCATTACCTCAGTGAAAATGGCAATAGTGGTAGGAGTAGCTGTAGCTGCCAGAAGCGAAACTATATATTGTATATCTGTTTTGTTTGATTCTGGTTTCATCCAGAGCTGAAGCAGATCGGATGCTCTCAAGTTGAGTACCTTGAGATTGAGGAGATTCACAATGTCACCAGTTGTTCATGTTGGCCAAGGAGAACAGCTTGATTTGATTCTTGTACTTCTTTGCATACAACTACAATATGCCTGTAGCTCATTGTTATTGCAACAATCATCTTTAATACTAATTCTATGTTGCATATGAATATTGCGTTTTATATGCATCTCATTATTTGCATTTAAATTGGCATTTTCTGAGTTGCTTAATTTGATTTGAATTAAATTGATCCAGAGCTGGGTTGGATATTCATGCTCAGGTAGAGTACCCTGAGATTGAGGAAGATTTCAAACCCCGCCACAGGTTCATGTCTGCCTACGAGCAGAAGGTCGAGGCCGCAGACAAGAAATACCAATACCTGCTGTTTGCTGCGGAGCCCTATGAGGTGATAGCCTTCAAGATACCCAACCTGGAGGTGCAGAAATCCGAATCTGATGCCAAATTCTTCACGAACTGGTACGTGAGATGGGTGAAAGGGTTGAACGGGGGGGAAAGAGGGGGAGGTGAGCGAAAGTGGAAGTAAGACCACTAACATATGTCATGTGCAAAACAGCAAAGGAGTGTGGGGGCACGCAAACAAAGGGACAATCCCTTTGAGTACCTTGACAGGGCCATTCCTGCTGCCTCTGGCCTTGTTTTGCACTCTTGCAGTTTTATGGTATTCCTTTTTCCTTGCATATTTGTGCTTTTAGTACTTCTTGTACTCCTTTGTATCTTTTTACTTTTCTACTTTCTTGCATGTTTGGTACTGTTTGAAGGCCTTGTACTTCTGTTTGTGCACGTTGTGGCTCACGCATTGAAATCGTTTGTTGGCCCTGCAGGGATCCGGACAGCAAGATCTACTCCCTGCAATTACACTTCAAAGCTATGGGTGAGTTTGGCTGGTTCCGGATTGAATTGTGTAGCGGATATCAATGTGTTATTTGGCAATGCTCATCGCATAAATTCAAGGCTTGCAAATTGTAATTGCGCCCTGGCCCTAGTGAAAAAATGTAAGAGATACGTGCCTTATGCCACCTTTGAAGGTGGGGCAGGTGCCGTTGTTTTCATCAGCAGGTGCAGAGGTGGAACACCAGTTGGAATTTTGACTCCAAAGTCCACTGCAAATTCCCAATGTACCAGTACTGTGGAATGTCTTCATCATTCAGGAGTAGCCTTGTCCATTTGAAACCAGAAAGGTGAGAGAAATGTAGACATGACTACCAGTTGGCTGGTGCTTGTGAACTGTTGGCCAATGGCTATGACACAGCCTTCATCAGCTTTGAATAGCCAAGTGATGTGCGATGGTGCCCTATGTCTGTGAATAGAGTCCTCCATAACTCGATGTGTGCAGGCACAGGGACCTACCCTTGCAACATGAACAAAGTCAGTGACGACTTGCAAGATTTTTGTTCCTTGCCAATACATTCGGTCACAAACAGAATAAGCACAAGATGTACACGGAATGTACACCAAAGTATGCTTTGCTGGCACGAAGGTGCATGGACTGTTTTTTGTCATGCTTTCGCAACTGTAACATTATACTGGAGAATACACTGTTGCCTTCCAGGTTAAGTGCTGGAGCAGAAACGCGTTGCTCAAAAGAAAGTGGTGCTCTCAGGGGACTGACATTCTAGTTCCAATGCACATATAGGGGACAGCACCCCTCTCCAGTCATAGCATTCTGTGAATGAAATTCTGCTGCAGATTTGCTGAGTGCTTTAGTGTCATCTCAATCGAAACGCTTTTATGACAGGGACTAAAGGACCCGCCCCTGCTGGACCTGCCACCATGCCAAACGGTGTCCCACCACCTCCTGTGCCTCCTTCCATTCGGCCACCGCCACCTCCCGTGCCTGTCGGAGCTCCCCAGTTTCCGCCAAGGCCCACCCATCCACCAGTGTTGCCACCGGTGCGACACACAGCCCTGCACCAATTTCTTGTGAAAAATGTGCCTGTTATTGTTGCCTTGTATATGCAGGGCAGTGGCTTGCCAGGACGAAATTTGGTTAAGGGAATGAAGCTTATGTGGGCGTATGTAAGCACTGTGGCACTGCCCTTTCAGTGCCTCGCAGGTGCCTGACCATGTTTTGCCAATGCCGATGAATGTGTCCAATGGACTTGGAGCTATGTCTAGGGTACTTGGAGTTGATTCAGATAGTAATTGGCTTTGTTGCATTGTGTCCTAAATGGTATCGCTGCCAAGAAAACACGAAGTCAGGCACTGTTCATATCCACAGGCATTACTCCATGTACAATCCACTTTCACTGGTGCGGCCATCAAGCCGCTGCAGCCAGGGTTTATTGGCAATGTGAATTGCAGTATGTCATCAACTGAATGCTCTTCCACTCCTTGCCCAAATAGGCATTTATCCCTCTGCAACTCCTGGTGTGCTGTTGCTGGGCATACCAACACTCTTAAAAAACAAAAACGATGACAAGCGATGTCTGGAGCTGTAGAAAAGCATGCTGGGATGCTTTCTCATGCTTTCTCTTTGATTTTGGTACTAATTCCTTGCAATGTTAACCAGTTCTCCTGGCCCCCAACACAGAGCACATTCTGATGCTCATCTATTTGTGGTCCTGCCAGATGGGTCGGCCGCCCCCGCCCATGGCCACCCCACAGCCCTTTGGGGCCCCTCAACGCCCCGAGGGGATCCCACCGCCGCCCATGCCTATGGGTATGCGGCCCCCGCCTCCCCAGATGGGCGGCCCCCCGCCGCGACTCATGCAGCCAGGCGGTCCAGGGCTGCGTCCGCCTATTGGAGGGCCGCCTCCCATGCGCCCACCCATGAGGCCCCCGGTGCAGCAATGATGGGGTGAGGGAACAGAAGTTAGTTACTTGGTCATGTGGGTGCAGCTGCACCTTTTCAAGTTTCAGCCGCTGCCCAGAGACAAGGGCAAGGCGTTTGACAGGTTGTGCAAAAGTCATCTGCACTCGTACATCTTAAGCGATGCTGTGGGGTTGAGGCCAGAGGATGCACTGGCTTTGGTGTGAAAATCTCATCTGCTGATATTGGGTCACAGACTCAAGATATGGAAAAGGCACACAATGTCATTATATCCCACGTGCATCTTTATGACTGGAGGCAGGACCTTTGGGCGAGTCCAGGCTGTAGACTGTGCAGTGTAGTGCGATCTTAAAGGAAGGCATGCCATGCGTGCACAGTTTAAATCCTGTGCAACCCATCCCTGCTCACCTCAGCTCACTGCCTTGGGACAGGGTGAGGTACACAGTGTGCAACACTATGCAATTGTTCGAGAGGAAAGAGCCCTAAGCGCAAAGCCTTCCTCAGCGACATTTTAGGTGCTGTGCAGTGTGGAGATGGTTCAGTAACCTGCAAGAGTGAGATAGAGGGGTTTGCAGCAATGAGCAACGCGAGTTGCAGAATGGCAGACCTGCTCAGATGGGTCCCTATGAGCGAGCTTGGGAAAGATGTGTGCAGCAGTGAGGATGTTGCAAGGAAAGTGCAACATAAGAAGCAAGAAAACCTGTATTTGGATGGTACCGAGTGTGTGGGCATAAAATTGGGCTGCAATACAGTGTTTACTGCATTGCGAATGGTGCAGTAGATGCGGTGTGCATTGGTTGTGACTTTGGTATATTATGCATGCAGGCGCCTGCTAGCCTGTGGGAAAGACAACAACATATCAACACTAGGAGGATAGGGGGGATGGGGTGGGGTTGGAGGCCTGAAGACGCATCAGGTTATGCCAATATGGGTTCGATGCAATTGAGTTGCTCATTTAATCAGGATTCTGTGGTTGAAAGTGTGTCGCAGCTACTCGTTTGCCGAGCGTATTGCTCGTTGTCCGTCTCTTGTATCTGATTGTCTCGACATGGTGGGAAGCGTCAACTCCACGTCGTCTTATTTGGCAACTTCAAAGACCTGCTCAAGGGAGATGTCCAAACAACTCTCAATGTCGAACATCGCGTCGTATGTCCTCCAATGCCGCGGAAAACGTGCACGGGTTTGGAACCGCCACGCCGTCCATCAGAAGCGTCCACTCGTCCTGGGGCACGAACTCACGGGCCTCATTCGCATCCCCTTTCAGGCCGCTCTCGGTACAAGTTGTCCACCGAGTTGCGCAGCTCCTTGAAGAGGTCTTGGTTTCTAAACAGGTGAAAACGAAGTAGGCTCCTTCGACCCACCCCACTAGTGACTGGCGAGTCGCCTGGCTCAACTTGACAAGAAACGGTGCACATTTTGTTTTGAGTCATCCAGAACGAGGTGCAGCTGACCAAGGCCATCCAGCGCTCAAGACACTAGGAGGAAAAGGGCGAAATAAGACATGTTCGAACACGTACAAAGTTTACAGGTTTGTGTTATTTTCATGTTCTTAGCATGCAGAACGCTGATGAAATGCACATATATGTGTTCGCAATAAGTGTTATTTGGTCCTGCTAAAGTTGGTCATTTCAAGTCCATTATCAAGTGGCAAATGACTTCATCAACTTCATTAAAACTGCACAAGATGGGTCATGACGACCAGTTTGAATTCCGCCGTAATTGCATCTCATGGGGATCAAGTGGGGATACAGCTGCTAGAGATGGACCGACAAAAGATGGATGACTTCCCCAAGCAATAACGTTATACAGGAAAAGGCGTGGAATTCTGGGAAAGGAGACTATGACAAGCATGCATTTTCATCCATATAGAATATACAAGGGCATTCTGGAGCCATTTCGAAGGATTACAAGGGGGAATCAGTACAACCATGCACCCCAACAGCCGCCGGAATCATCCCGTCAAGCCGTCATGTAAACCCACCCGTGCTGGGTGGCGGGTTATCTCAAAAGATGCCAGCTGTATACATAGCTGGATCCAAGACGGTGTTGCATCAGGTCCTGGATCTGTCCGACAGCTGTACATGGTCCAAGAGACTATATATAGGCTGGGGCTGGCGTTGTGCGCCAACCCGTTGCCAGTCAGTCCCCTCGCTCTGTGTTGCGCGCCACCGAGCACCATGGCTGCTGGCCGTTTCCGCCAGGTCGAAGCCTGGAAGATCCTCATCGCCCAGTGGCTGACAATCGGCCATCTCCGCCTATGCCATTGGGCGTTGAATGGCGTGGATGCGCCCGTGGGATTCTGGGCCTTCCTCATGGCGGTGAAAGTTCCTTTCAGTCAGGAAGATGCGCTCTGGATTCTGCGTGAGTGACGGCGGGACCGCGAAAGGGCGGGAGCTGCAGGAGCTCGCGCGGGATGTGCGCCTACGAAACGCTTCCACGCAGTTGGATGGAACTTGCGTTTTGGGGGTCAGCGAGCGCTCGATTTGGAATGATGCATATGACCCCAACGCGATTCACCGCGAATGGGAGCTGGAGGTCAAGGTCCACGAGACAGAGCCATACAGTGGCATGAGCGTCTCCGCCTTCCAGCTGCGCTTCCAAGACATGCTGGAGCGGGAAGGAGCTCGGATTCTGGAATGGAAGGGCTGCTGGTTCGATTTTGAGCGCCGTGAGATTGAGGTCCGGATGGAAGTTGCGATTCCCTTTGCTGACCACCGGGGGTGCAGGCTGGAAGGGGGCGGACTTGACAGGCATGCGTTTGCTCGTACTTTGCCTGCCAACTTCGACCTGGAGATCCCCCGTGAGTACAGGGATTTCGCGACCAACACTCCACCCAATGCGGATGCACGGCGCAGCGCGGCATACAATGCCACGTGCCACGAAATGGCCGCCAGAATGAATGTTGGCAAGCCAGCCCAGACGAACGTGGAAGCAAGGGCCAAGAGGCGTGTGTGGAAGCGAATCTTCCGCAAGTGAAAGCCCGAAATGGAGGAGATAGGTGATGGGGACAGTCATGACCAGCGCCCTCCGGTTCCGACACTTCCCCCTGGTTTTGACGAGGGGCCGTCGACGCGTGTACTGCCGCCTGGCTTCAGCCCCGATGACGAGAGCTGAGGGCCCGCGGCATGGCGTGATTGCTAGCGCGTGAAAGGACCCCATCGGAAGCCGCTGCCACCTACATGGAGCCGCGGCTGCGGGACAGGGAGTGACAGGAGGATCTCGCGGTACTAGCCGCGGCATGATGACTGGACGGGGCGAACTGGGGGCGCGTCGGACCGGGGGCTGATCGGGGGAAGTCGTTGGAAGGGTGCACATGTATGGTTCTAGGAAGTGACACCGTATAGGGATACGGTTGAAAGGGAAAGGACAGACATGGGCTGCGCGGAACATCAGGAGAGTCTGGCATGGGACAATGCCTCGTGTAAGGCATCCTGGGAAAAGACAGAACGTTGTATACGACATTCTGATTTGTAATAAAAGACATTGGAGATTCTGCATGGCTGAACTCCGCAGGCCCCTCAGTGCGTGTGTGTGCGACTCGGCCACCTAAATCCGTGCGCGAGCCCGACTAGAGCCCCTCGAAGGCACTCGAACCCGTATTCAGATCCCCTCTCTGTGCCCGTGAGCCTGAGAGCCGGTTATTTTCTGGGTGTGAGGCCCTCCGTCGGACTGGGAGCGCGTTCTGGAGTTCTGAGGCTGCTTGGCCCGACCGTAGTCGAGCAGTCGTTTGCGTGGACTCCTGCGTACACCCTGTCTGAGGTGCGATAGCGCAAGGGGTGGACGGTGCTAGGTGTGGAAGAATGTTGGGTGATGGTATCTTTGGTTGTTTGAACGTTGCCATGTCGGACGGTGAAGCGGACGCATCTCTGAGTATGGGTGTGGGTGTCGCACTGGCGTGTGCGGCTGCCATGGCAAGGGTGATTCGCATGGTGGATCGATGCATGGTTTTCGTCGGGGGACTCATGGTAATGCTGACTGGCAGTGTGGGAAAGATGCTTGGGGTTGAGCATATGCATGTGGATCGTGTCATGGGGCATTTGTAGACCGTCCAGCACATTGTCGGAATCTTGTTCATGGTAAACGTTAGCGCTGCCATTATCTGTGCGATGGGGCGTTTCTTGCAGCCCTTTTTTCACTACTGAGAGCCACTATGACCGAGTTGACAGTGGCGCTAAGCTCTGTGTTCCACGATAATCCAAGGTCGTCCAATAATTGGAAGTTGGAACTCAGATGAAGCCTCCAACCATTCTTGGCAAAGCTCCCAAGTGGGTCGAGCAGGAATTGGACAGCCTAACAGCACTCCACGCACCTTCCTGTGCCCTTGTCCGGACGAATTTTGCCTCTCGCCACCACCGAGGACGTAATGTACGCATGATGTCCTCGTCCTTCCATCCGGGAATATCCTCGTGTCCAGGATTCGCAAAGTTCACCACTGAGCCCGACACCTCGGACGGAGAAACACGAGCACGAAACATGAATACACGAATAAAACAATCCGAGGTCTACAAATCCGAATATACGGAACGCGAATACGAGGTCTACAAATCCGTGCGAATGCGTTCTCAGCCATGGCGATCACAACAGTGTACGGACGGGTCGGGGTGGCTGGTAGCTCGCTGGGAGAACGGAGTGAATTGACGCGTTTGTTCCATGTCTTCTTACCTGTCCGCTCACCTCATCGTCGCTGCATGTATGCAGTATGCAGTATGCGGTAGTAGTAGTATGCAGTATAGTATACAGTATGCCCTCTCATAGTATGCAGTATGCGTGCATGCAGTACCATAGGATATTCAAACCTTAGTTGAATTCAACGCTGAGACATTTCAACGTTGCAGGTTTGGCTCCTCGAATTTTGAAGACGATTGTTTAGACGTCCTTTCCGCTTTCAACTGATGTGTCTGGCGGCTGAAATTTCGGGACGCAACAGCTCCTGCATGTCCCAGATCGCCTCTGGTGCTGCGGGACATATTCCTTGGGTTTGGCCACCAGGACACCCAACGGCATAGAAGCGACGCTGAGCTTTCATGGCCACAAGTGTTGGCATCCTGACACGGCGACGCGTTTCCAGGACCTTCTGACTGTTGGGACAGTCCAACGGTCCATGTGGTGCCGAAAGGGCTGTTGTGGCGCTGGAGGTGCGCTCTGCTTTCACCTTTGGATACAGCGATATCACTCAGCGGATGTGCGGGTAGGTGCACTCGCGGCCTCGTTGGAAGCCTGTCAGGGCGTCGTCTTCTTTTGAGCTTTTGTGCAGTTCCTCAATCATGTACAAACTCTGAAGTTTTCACCATTTCAGCCAAATTTCAGGGCCCATCGTGGCGTTTACCTCAACAGCAACAACACAACAGGTGGCGCAATCGGAATGCAATGCGGCAGGGTAGGATATCCTACGGTACAGCAAATCGCTGGATGGCAGTGCCGCCCTTAAGAGATACGCTCCATCCTATTTCGCGTCTGGTCACGGATTCGCTCTCCAATCACGCGTGCACGAATTCAACAAAAGTTCCTGGAGGGATTTGGCGTCTCCCACTTCAAGTCCAGTCAGGGGGCGCTTGGGTAAGCTGTGCGTACACACACATGTGTGTGTGTGCGCCATGCGCGGGTACATACACCTGTCACCCTCAACCCGACTTTAGCAAGCGCCTGGTCACCGCTCATGAGTGGTTCCACCGCAGCGCACATGGCGCCCCGCCAAGCCAGTCACACAGTTTTGCGGCGGGCAACGCGTGGCGCTCGTCCGGGCGCGCCTCGCCCAGCGTTCACATAAGGGGGAGACGTCCCTCTTTCAGGCCCAGCATCCGCTCCTCTTCGCTGTAGGAACCGTCCAAGGTACGATATGTAGTGCCGCCGTCACCCACCGCCCCGAAATTGCAACGAAATTGTAGCGATCAGGCGAACGCAGTCGGGCGGGGTCCTTTTACTGAGGATTGGGACCCCCGAACAGGGCGCCAGCGCGGACTTGATGGAGGCATCGCACGCGTATCTTGTTTGACCTGGTGTGTGCATAAGGCCGCTGCCCGTGCGTTGGCGGTCGCCTGCGCGCCACAAGCGCTGTACCTCCCCAGCCGGTGCCGCGCCCCGGCCACTCTACCCTGCTGCTTCGCTCCTCTGCGAGCCAACCGGCGAAGCGGCTGCTCGACCAGCAGATTCTGTGCCTCGCGTTATTTCAATATCCCTTGGACCAGGACCTTGCACACCGCGCGTTGCATTCTGAATCCCCACACACCCCTGCCTTGGTGCAGAAAGGGATGCGCACAGACGTTTGTGTTCTGGTTTCCTCAGGAGCAGCCCTAAAGCTGTTCTCTCCACTCTCAAGCAGTGCTGAAAGGAGAGCTCCTGTTTCAACTGGTGGTAGTGAGAAAGCCTGCTGCAATTTTCCATGCTTTCCGTGTAAACTTTGGGAATACTGTCTTCATCCAAAAGAGGGAATTCATCGATGCATCGATGCTTCTTGCCGTTCGAAGGTGGGGCGAACCTGGAAGTCAGACGGGCTTGCGACGGCGCGACGGTGCTGGTCGCCACAGCGGCGTTTTCAGGCTCCCTCGAAATCGTCGAAGTGCTGGTCGATATGGGCGCCGACGTAAACGCCACAAACAACGAGGGCTCCACGGCCCTGTACTTTCCAGCCCTCCGCATAGATGCAGAGATCGCCCGGCTGCTAATCTCCGCCGGGGCTGACCCCGACAAGGCGACCAAACGGGGGGCTGCGCCACTCATTATTGCCGCGCAGAAGGACACTCCTTAGGTGATGCAGAAGATACTTGAGGGGAGCGCGGATCCCAGGATGCCCAACATCCATGGCACCACGCCCTTGCGCCTCGCGGCCTACAAGTTAGAAGAACCGCTAAGAGCACTTACGCATTTGTGTGCTGTTGCATCGATCGCACAGTGTGTGATAATGAGAGGTCTGTGCCATAGTCTGTGTGAACGTGACTGCACGGACATGATATGTCGAGATAGGCAAAGGGGTGAAATTGATCAACCACTTGATGTACGCACTCTCAAAAACAGTCGCATCTGAGTGATGTCTCTCCCTCAACAATGTTTGCCACAATTGAAAGACGCGCTGTGCGTCCACCATTCTGGTTGGATCGGCCGCTGTACAACGCCGCTCCGCAAGATTAGTTGCTTAGGAGACTCTTACACTAGGTACCCTACTTTCTGCAACGTCGCCCACGTCCCGCCTTGCAGGGACGTCGCAGCCTCGTCGCCCGTGGCGTCAGTGGCCATGGGAGAGTGCTATCATCATACTGAGGAAAGCATCTCTTTATCTCATTGGCAGGAGAGGTGTGTTGCGCGATTTCCTGCAGTGCCTATCGGTGAGGCGATTTCACTTTCATCTTGCGCTATTCTTCTGCTATATCTATCATGATAAGCAAAAGGGCGAAATTTTCAGCCACATGGTATACATGCTCTCAGTGACTTCCGCCATGGAGCTCTTCAACAACGTTTGCCGCAATTCATCAGTTCCTCTCTTTGCGTTCAGGGCAGTTTCCTGAGAACTGAAAAACTTTTCTCTCGCAATCTGCAGGCTGGGAAGCGACGGTGCGAAGACGACGGAGCTTCTCCTGGCCAGCGAATTGGGCGTGGAGGTCGAGGAGAGAGATGGTGATGGACGCACACCGCTCATGTGGGCCTCAAGGTTCGGCAACCCGCCTGTGTTGCGCCTCCTATTGGAGGCGGGAGCGGATAGGTGGGTGCGGTTTGCAGCTTGGTCACAGGAATCCTGGATATGTATCAATTGCTGCAGGTGCTTCATTGTTAGCGCTCCATGACGGTGATAAAAGTCCAAAATTGTTTGATTGGTGCATACGCTGAAGCAGCATTCCGGCTTTATGCATTGAAACCGAGTTACCCGCATGTACCAATGCGCTAAGTCCCCAATCGTGGATTAAATTGTGCACCTCGTCAATTCACAGGTCTGCGGTGGACAATAGGGGCAAGGAAGCTGCTCGCTTGGTGTGTACCTGCGTCGATAACGAAGGGTACGATCCCAAGCTGCTGTGCCCGACCCCAGGATGCAGCCTGCCTACCACTCCCACAGCCATCCTCGAGATGTTGGGGGGATAGAACCGATCAGCCGAGAAGCTAGGCCGCTCCCTAATTCATTGTAGTGCTGAACACGTGCATGCCTTGAATTAAGCGAGAAGTGCTGAGACGCAATGCAACGGGCAGGAGTAAAGCTAGAGAAGTGGAATTTTTCGGTGCGGGTGTGACGCAGACGATGCGGGGAACGTGCGAATCCTTACGCACTCAAAGCACCTCTTAGGAAGGACTTGGTGCTGGACGGCGGCATCAGGCAGCGTTAGGATTGTTCGAGCTGGTTAAGGTAGTATGCTGGACTTTGTGCAGAATCGCGTGGAGTTATAGAGGGAAGGTTCAGGAGATCCGTGCACAAGCAAAGGGGTACGGGAAGGCCATAAAAGGGGAATTCTTTGCAGGGGAACTGTGGTGAAATTGGAATGAGAACTCAAATTCGAAGCTTTAGGGGACGATTGGACTCGGCAGCTTTCATTCACGTCTGTGTGGCATTGATTGCCTCGGCAACTAGATATAAATTCCTGCCGTTTGTAGCATCATTTACGTTGTGCGTGGAGTCTGGCTTTGCGGCTCGACAGGAGGCGGAGGCTGTGGTGGATGTGTGATACCGCTGGCCAATTGCACTGGAGGACCGTGTGGTGTAAATTAAGTGCGGCGGATTGGTGAATAGGAAAACAGTACTGTAATCAATTTTGTAACCGAACTTGTGGTTCGCTTGCACAAGACGGCTGGATGATTTTCGCCTTGCATCAGTCAACGATCTGCGGCTGAAGCTGAGATGAGATCTGTTTCTTGCAGCCATTGTCCGGCTGTATTCGATGCAGCGGCCTCCCTATGCCCGCTGACACATTCGTATATTAATTGAAGATGTTCCTTCAAGGAGCGTTGAATGCACATTTCCCCAGTTCTGGGATCTGCTCTAGAGCAGATGCATTTGCCGGAAAATGCACACACCCAGTGGCATCCCCGGTATCGTGCTTTCGACAGGGACCAATGGTAAGTGTGGCTCCAACTTCAGGTCCTGACTAAAGCTTCTGCCGCGTATTTCAAGTCACAATCCAAAATTGTTCCATTTGGCGCTTTATTGTGGCGCTTTATTAGTCATTACCTATTTATTCCACGGCATTCGGTACTTCTGAAGTACAGAATTGATAAAATAATAAATACAGAAAGGAAACAGTGTGATGCTTGAAGTTGAATCGAATTTCTTCAGGCCGGCACAACGGTCGAAAGCATTTGTATGAGAATGGGTGACGAGCATCGATTTCGAATGGGTGAGTCCGAGACAGCTTTCCTAACCAATATGCTCAAAGAACATTTAGCCAGATGAGTCTTGGGTTACAAAAGCGAAACCGGTAACCAGATCGTTTGTGCCCTAGTCTTGGGCTCTGAGAGCTGATCTTGTCCAAATTGGTAGATACTGCAGTCATTTTTTTGGACGCTCTGTTCCCAGACCGCACAAGCACTGCACTAGTGCACAGTACTGTGCTTGTGCTGCGTGAGCACTCATGCCACCGCCAAATGAGCAACAGCGGAATGCTGCCGTGCTTCCCAGGCGTCATTCGCAGAACTAATTAGGTCTCCCTTAGGGGTATGGCAACACCATCAAAACTAGGTGGCCAGGTAACCGCAGCACCTGGTGCATTGGGAACTACCATGGCCGCTAACTGGCGGTTGCATTAGAGGATGGTTCAGTCACATGTCAGACTTGTCGATCACGGCCTTGGCTCTGTCGAGTGGTGTCGGCGCCCACAAGTCGGCCATCCAGCCAGACGCGCCCCGATTCTGCCATCCACCGCTCGATCCGATGGGTCGTCGATGCACACCCCCTACCTAACTATCGCGCGATTGTGTAGTGCCCTTGAGTCACGCCTGCAGCTGCGCATTGACTCACATGCGCGCAGGCAAGTTTTGTTTCACACGGGGATCATACCTCGACACGGGCGCGTGCCCCTTCCGGCCTTCTCGGCACCGCCAAGAGGATCGCCACCGCTTGTCTTCCCAGGTACTCAACCCCACCCTGCCCGATTTCCACCTGCATTCCCACTCTTGTCGCCGCTTAAAACTGTGGCGTCAAGACCAATTACTCACCGACCCTTCCCGAACGGGGTGACGCCACGATCACACCCCTTGATTGAGCCGCCTCGTCAGACCCGTCTTCCCATGTACTCACCACGCCCCTGCTCGATTTCCACCTCCATTCCCACTCTTGTCGCCGCTTCAAACCGGGCCGTCAAGGCCAATGACTCACTGGCCCTTCCCGAACGGGGTGACGCCAGGATCACACCCCTTGATTGAGCCACCGCGTCAGACCCTTCGGGGAAGCGCGAGAGCGCGGGCGCTGCAGGCTGGCAAAGGGGTCCCGCACGCCGCGGCCGATGTGATTTTTCTGTGAAGGCGTTTGTGTGACCCGCGCCTGATGCACGTATAAGACGGACACCAACCAGCCACCGGCGACCACCCGGTAGAGCCTGCCCCGGCCTGGGCTGCCGTTTGGACGGCCAAACGCGGAAGCCGCTGTCGTTTCAAGGCGGCCGACGCTGCGAACCGGGTCGCGGGAATTGCGTCCGAGGACTTGCCCAAGGTGGGTCCGGCTGTCAGGGGACTCAGGCTTGCGGTTCAAGCTGTTTGCTTCCCTACCGTTGGCAAGTTTTTGGCTTCTCTGCGGCCAACAAGCCGCGGCCGCAGGGGCGGCCGCAATGCCCAGGAGGCACATCCCAAGTTTGGGGACAAGGGAATACCGTGCGTTGCTGACCGTGAGGCAAGTTGGGCGAGGTGGCTGTGGGCTGAGCCAGACATGCATCCGGAACCCCTCTACCGATGGTTGACTTTTGACCGCCAATTGCACGCAGCGCGTTGACGGGGACATCGCCGAACAGCGTCGGGGCATGGCCGATTCGCGCTGCATCTCCGGATCCCTGCTGACTCTGGCGGTGGCGTGCCTCGTCTGGGTGGCGGAGAGGTGAGGAAAACTTTGAGCCGAGTGCGGGAGCATCTGGAACATGGCCCCAGGCGTGCGGTCCAACACAAATGCGTGGACTTGGGTGTGGTGTGTCTCCGTGCGCTAAAGTGCCGCCTGAAGTGGGGGACGCACAGAGATGTGGCGATTGGAGTGGAATCTGTTTGCAAGCCCCGGTGGAACGTTTGGCCTTAGGGGCTGTCGTTTGCTGGTGCCATCGGATGTTGGTTTGCACAGGGGCCCTCGAGGAAACGGTGCAAATTAACACTCAATCCGCGTCCCGGTGCTGGGGGGTGTCACTCGGCATTGAAACTGTCGAGTGTGGCTGCAGCAGCCCACATTTCTGCCGGTAATGTGCCAGAGACTTTTGGGTGAAACTTGGGGCCATTGTCGCGTAGCGGGGCATAGTGC
Organism: Ostreobium quekettii; assembly: GCA_905146915.1. NCBI lineage: Eukaryota > Viridiplantae > Chlorophyta > Ulvophyceae > Bryopsidales > Ostreobiaceae > Ostreobium > Ostreobium quekettii. The sequence continues at coordinate 81,836 of CAJHUC010000407.1, read as the reverse complement.
AGGGCTTTCACATTTTCATTGAACCTGTCTGGGTGTCTGGGCTTGCAAATGTGCACCAAATGGCTGGGCTGCATCGGCGCGTCCCCGCCCCCCCTCCCCGTCCCCAAGTTTGAGCTTTCCTGAACTTTGAATCATTGCACAGCGCACCCAGCCAGCCAAACTGGAGCTCAAGCAACAAATCCTCAAGTACTGAGCCCTGTGAGGAAGGGGAGGCAGGGGTGTTCCTTCGAAATGAGAGTGGGCAGGGAACGCAAAATGAAGGGTTTAGGCGCTGCATCAACAGAGATGAATTGCATGCATGCTGCCACACATACCTGGGCTTGCGGTGTGTTCTGCAGCCTGAGTACGCATGGTTCACAAAATTGGCCCAAAAGAGAACTGTTGATCTCCTTCTGACCCTGGCTCTGTGATGGCTGACAGCCGGCCAGACAGCTGGCCCACAGAGGTCTCTTTGGCTGAGGATGCCTCGAACGCCTTGCCCTTGGTCAGGTCTCAAGGTGTGGATTAGAATTGCATCAAGAACCTATTCCAATTGTCTCGTGTTGTGGCTGATCTACAAGGGATATCTAAGCCTTAGCAACAATGTGGGTGACGAAGGGTGCATGATACCATCTGCAACAATGCAGCTTGATCTCTTGCGGCATATGTTCACAGAAGCGAAGCAAAATACATGACCCAGTGTGCTGCTGATTTCACTGACAAAGTACTACAGCTGTAGCATAGTTCCCTTGACAGCCCCATTGCGGAGGACCTGATGTCTGACAGCCATGCATCTGCGCTGGTATACAGTTTTGATACTCAAACAGCCTTCGATGTGGAGCCACGCCAGTTGGAACTTTGCACTTTGATATTGTGCATGTCATTAACTGTCACCATGCTTTCTATTGATTATGTTAATCAAGTTTTACAAGCCACATCCAAGAAACTATGGCAGAGGTATTAGCTTCGCCAGGAATCTGGCAGCCTGCCAGTATCGCAGCGTGGACTTGGCCCCAAGGTAACAGGGGCGGCCTTTTCGCCGTTTCCCAAAAGTCTCCTGGCCTCCCCTCCAGCCCCTGCGGCCGCCTATGAGAAGATGCAGAGCGAGAAGCAGCCTGGCCGCATTGTTTGAACCATAGCCCGGAGGAGCAAACTGCTCAGCATGCGAACCCAGCTATGCGGAGCGAGTAAAGGTCTAAAGCATATATGGTATGGATACGAATGCAAACGCAACCTTGATTGAGACTTTTGTTTGCATTTTTCAGAAAAAAATTACGTTGGAAGCTTGAGGACATTGAAGCAGCCGAATGTCGAGTCAGGGGCGAGCCAGACTTGTGCGTTTTATAGCGCAGCTGAAGTGAGTTACGGCAAGTCGCGGCGACCAGGGTTGCGTTGCGTAGGATGCACCATGGTCCGTGGTGAATGTACCAGAATGACTTTGGAGATGTGACGGGACAGGATAGTGGTGCTCCCAAGCGCCAACGCCCACAGACTCTTCCGCCACGGCCCGCTGCCATGACGGGCCCTAGCAGGCTGGAAATTGACAGTTCTGGCTGACTTTCGGAGCAGCTGGCCTTGCAATTGTCCTTACTCGTACTTGTATTTGTTGTACTGCAGACATGAACTGGTGGTTTAGCTGTACTGCAATCCGCATTGATATGCTGTGTGTTATCGATATGATGTGCTACTCACATCACTAACTACGGTAACGGGCCCTCGCCCCATGCCATCATCCAAATCCATGGATTACAGATACAGCCCCATATAGTCCCATGCCATCATTTTCACTTGAGCTTCCCCATGGTTCGTACGCCATCTGAGATTGCATTTTGCCTTACATTCCCCACATCAACTTATGAAGAAAAACCCACGTGATAATCGGCAACAGCACGTGATGGATCTTGAAAATATAATGTAGTTAATTAGTTATTCATTGTGGTGCATGCATTTGACAGTTGGCGGCCTCCATGTGAATGCCGCGATTGTGCACTTTTGGTGCTTGCTTGCTTCTCCGTGGATGTGCTCTTGTCACCCAGGGAGCATCGCGCAGCTCTGCAAAAATCTGGACACTTCTGTTTTCCAAAGAAAATTTTTGCAATTCTATCACAAAGCACTTCCTGACCAATCAAAAGCAGCCGATGATAATTCATTGTATCATTTATGCGCACATATCATGTCCCTTGTCTCCTCTGGAAGATCAATCAATGCGTAGTAAATCTTTGGGCGTTATGATACGGAAAAAGTTGCCATGGAGCTGCCCAAACGTGCTACCTCAGCATGGGGTTCCATACTCCTGGAGATAGAACAAGTTCAGTGAAGGATGTGCTCGCCCTGGACGCGGCAGCCTGTGGCAGGTCATACCCAGGATATGGGATAGCAAGTAATTGACACTCTGCCGTGTCTGGTGGTGCGAGTCTGCCATGTTCTAGTCGCGTGCCGCCAATCTCCTGAACATGCATATGTTCAGCCGCATCTTGCCATGTCCAGAAACATGGGCCATTTTCCCTGACTCAATGGCGCCGTATCGACTCTGGATGCAACTCCAAAGCATTCACCAAGCAGGGCACATGAGGGCACATATATGCACATTGTAAATCTTTGCAAGCGGTGAAGGGCAGTGGTGCCAGTGAGATATGCTCCACCCAGTACCATCAGCTCAGCAGCTACTGGCGATTCAGTGCCTTGGAGCTGTGATTGAGGATTGGCACACGCATGTGTTACTAAAGCATTCAAGTGCAGAATCATGGCCAATTTCGTGACTGATAGTCGGCATTATAGTGGTGGTGCATCCAGTTTGAGTTGCTTTTATGTTTCCAGGATGCCGTTGTGCTCGACGAGGAGCAAGAAAAGGTTGACAGGGTAAGGGGCGCTTCCCTACAACTAATGTAGCCTTACAATTGCATGTTGCTGGATATTGAATCGCCGCTTTGGAAAGCGGGGGCCTAGGGGGCAGTGCTAGAAAATAAATGAAAAGCCTACAGGGCAAAACACTCAGAATAAGATGTGCTTTAGTACTCTTCTTCTTTGGTGTCACCTCCTCCGTAGTTGCCATAGTCTTATGGTCATGAACGGCTTTCAAGGATATCAAACGTACTCCGTGTGTACGTATATAGGCATGGACAGGCAGCCTGGAAAGCAGATATCAATGACGGCCATGAAGCAAAAAGCATGCCAAAATATGGTGGCTGCAAGGAGGCATAGTGGCGCTCAGCGTTGTCCAAACCAGCGGAAAGTCTATAGTTCTCCTTTGCATATTTTAGGGAGCTTAAAGCTAGGCTATAGACCATGAGTAGATCATTTGGTTTTCATTGATTACATTGGACGATACACGATGATTTTTGGCCCTTTGCGTCTGTCTCAAGATGACAGCGGCAACTTACCCGCGGAATCTCCCCTATATTTTTCCCCACGTGTTGTTCGTTATGCAATACGCGAGAGCACGTTGATGTAGGAGAATCAGGACAACACTGACGGCGACATCCCATGACGACACCATCATGGCAAAGAGCGCATCGCTGCTACCGGACGCCTCCTTTCCTTGTCGTTGGCCACGTTATTGGGCAAGTCATTGGCCTTTACGCGTCATTGCTATTGTCCACGTGATTGGCCACGTGATTGGTCCCTTGCCTTGACCTGCAAGAATTCACTATAAACTATTATGATGCACTGGCGACGCTAACGGGCACCAATTTCGTGGGAGGCCCAAGCTGCGCCCAAATGACACGCCCGATGACCGACTCTTTGCTTCCGCCCAGGACCTCTGGGAGGCCGCGGGGGACGGCAAGCTCAAAAAGGTGAAGAAAGCCCTGAAGAACGGCGCGTGCATCGACGCCGTCATCGAGGTCGTCTTCGAGGAGTTCAACGGCACGGCCGTCGTGGCCTTCCCCTTCGGCTCCACCGCCCTGGAGGAAGCTTCCTTCAAGCCTCACCCGGAAGTCGTCCTCCACCTCCTGGAGGAAGGCGCTGATGTGAACGCCGGCAACGCCACGGGCATCTTCAGCGTGGCGCTGTCGGGCGTCCCCGAACTGGTGCAGGCCTACGTGGACAACGGAGCGGACATTAATGCCAAGCGGGACCTAGACGGGGCCACTCCCCTGGTGGCCGTGGCGCAGTTTCCAGGGTCCACGCTCATGGTTCAGGTGCTCATCGATCTTGGCGCCGATGTGGACAGCACCAGCGCTACGGGGTCCACCGCGCTTTTCTGGGCAGCTCAGAACAGCGACGTGCCGGTTGCTGAAATCTTGATCGGGGCGGGTGCCGACGTGGACAAGGCCAACACCGTGCGCGGCGCCACTCCGTTGCTTATCGCCACGCAGCAGGGGTCCATTGACATTTTCAGGCTGCTGCTGGACGCAGGTATGGTATGGCACGGAGATCTGCGACGGAATGGTCCGCAATTCTGTTATTTTGGAATATGTGGTTTATGTGATCCTGTGATTTTTGTGGTTTTTGTGATTTCCGTGACGGTACGGTATGGAATTCTGTGGTTTGGCTCCTTGCCGGCTTGCCCATGTCCACCAGCTGTGGTGGCCTCTCGCCCGGGCCCATTTGGCTAGCGCGATCGACTCATATCGGCCTTTATTAGCGAGCCTCTAATAGTTTTCTGGAAAATTGGCACATCACTTATTTGTGGTACTTTGTTGTACGGGTTTTTCCCTGAAAATATCTATAACATTCAATATTGAGCCAGGTTAAACAGTTATCACCTGTTAGACGGCGTCCTATAGATAACATCTGATAGCGTGTGCTTTGGACGCAGGTGCGGACCCGAGCAATGCCAACCTGTTTGGCACCACCCCGCTGCACCTGGCGGCGTTCAGGTTGGGCAGGGCCGGGCTGGACATGACGGGCTTGCTGCTGGACGCGGAGCCTGGCGTGGACATTGAAGTTAGGGACGAGGACGGCCGAACGCCCCTCATGTGGGCCTCAAGGTTCGGCAACCCGGGCGTGGCCAGTCTGCTTTTGGAGAGAGGGGCGGACGCGTCGGCGGTGGACAACGACGGGAGGTCGGCTGCTGATTTGATTTGCGATTGTGTGGCCGACGCGGACGAGCCCGTAGACGAGGAGACGGGGTTCTCCAAGCTGCAGTGCCCGGCGTCGGGGTGCAGCCGGGACTCCACGGTCGACGAGCTGAAGGAAATTTTCCGCGTGTAGGGATAGGATGGGCTGGCTTTGAAGATTTGGGTCTGGAACTTGTTTTTTCCGTTTTGACTCCAAAACATTGCATCACATTTCAATGTCCAGGTGCCTCCGCTGCCCTGTCACAAGATATGCGGGCCTTGTGCCACCGAGCAAGAGGGCGCAAGGCGATGTAAATGTCCAAATTTGTTTCTCCAAACGGATGCTCAGTCTCTAGGATTGAGGTTCACGACCTCGCCCTGCAGAAAATACGCTCTGATTAGAATGCTGGTACAAGCCAGTGTGATATGGGCCAAGCCTTGCACCGCTTGGTTGTAAAAGGGGCATTCCAGCGCTGGAGATTGGGATGTCTGGATCTGCACGGCACACAAGATGTGTGCTCCGGTTTGCACTGTCGAGTGGGCGGCAAACACTTGAATTTCAATTTTTCACTGACTTGGGCGGCAATCAACACAGGAAGTGTGTGCAGCGGATTTTGGCCAATATGAGACCTTTGCTTGAGGGGGAAATTGCAGATGCGGCGTCTCCAGGACCATTGAAAAGCGACTGGCCTGGGCAGCTTCCATTTGCATTGCAGTCTTGGGCAGTGTGCATTTTGGAGATCAGCGCCTAAATAGCCGTCTCGTTTTTTGAGTTGGGCTGGTCGGCATGCGTGGAGGACAACAGGTGCGCGACAGAGCCGGCTAATAGTCCTGTGAGCAAAGGCACCTTCTGGCTGGGTTTGGGTTATCCGCGGCCAGGCAGCTCCAGTGAGTTTGGATCGGAGCGACCCGCAACAGCTTCTTGTGGGGACATTGATTGTCGTTCTGAACTGGTGCAAATGTTTCAGAAGTACAGATTTCGAGCTAGTGTAATGGGCAGCGCGCTTTTCATTGCATTTGCGGACAGGACTGTATGGCTGACCATGTCAAAACCCCAGACTGCGGTTGTTGTATCGTGCTGAGTCACCCACTCAGTCACTGAATGTCAGCAGCGTGCCGTGGGTGACATCATGAGCAGCAACGACTCTCCCACATGTGCAGGATGTTCTATTTGTCCAGCATTCATATCTGGAGGAGCTCCCATAGGTGTGGTCATCGAATTGCTTAATGCAGGAAAACGCACATGCTGGGATCCCAGCCTGGCGGCAATCTTCGAATTGTATTTTCTGCCTTACCGGTCTCCTTCAACCCCCCCCGTGTTCCCCACACGACAATACATTACAACACACAGTTGGGTGTCCATCACCTCACTAAAACAACAGTAACCCAATTGGCGACCCACTTGAAAAGTGCCCTCGCTTCGCATAGTACTTAATGCCACACTGATGGTGACTCATCCCAGAGTCAGTCCCCTTCCTCTCGTACTCAGCTCCCTCTCCATCCCACAGCTAAACCGAACTCACACTATTAGGGTGGGCCGGGCGGGTGCGAAACAAGATAAGGGGGGCGCCACGGGTTGCGCCTAAAATAGCCGCTCCCACTTGCTGCCAAACTCCCCGCCAAACCCAAGGGCCAGCTTGACCGGTCCCCTTGGCTGCGCCCAAGGTACAAGGATCCACTCCACCGCCCTTGGGTGCGTCGGGCAGCACTGACCCCGAGTACAGGGGTGACAGAAACCGGCTGATGGATGGTCCAAACTGTCCCAAAGGGCGGAACGGCCTGACCCGGCCGTTGCGCGCCCACCCAATCGTCGTCCTAGGCAGAAACTCATTAACAGGATAGTTAATTCTATTTCTGCCTTACCGGTCTCCTTCAACCCCCCCCGTGTTCCCCACACGACAATACATTACAACACACAGTTGGGTGTCCATCACCTCACTAAACAACAGTAACCCAATTGGCGACCCACTTGAAAGTGCCCATTCACCCTGGGGCACGGTGCAGCTCCTCGGGAGCGAAGGCGTGGTCATGCCTTGGTCACACTCGGGCCGATGACGCCCCTCCGGGGCAAAATAAGTGCCCGTACTGGGCGTGAAGGTCGCGCGCCGTAATCGTCATCCAACCAAAGAGCCGGTAGTCCCACTCGGACGGTAGCCGGTACACATCGATGTACTTCCAGATGACGTTACTCCGCCACTCTCCCCACGCGCGGATGCGCCCCTCCGGCACCTCCAGCGAGTAGCAAGCGCTGGCGCCACCCGCCCGAAGACCGTGATGGTCGAAGGGGTCGGGCGGCGGGGAGGGGAGAGCGCGTAGGAGGTCGGGGAACCAGCCGGAGACGGTCGGCGCAGACGGATCGGGCTCCCCCGGCAAGGTATAGAAATGGCGCGGGGAGGCGCCGGCATCCGCCCACGCCTTATCGCGGGCCGCAGACCAACGAAGAAAAAGGTCCACCACCGCGGGCGCGCCGCTGGAAGGCCAGGAGCGGCAGCGCACCTTCGGGTCGGTGGAAGCGCTGAGCTTGGTCCGCCGTTCGCGAAAAACCAGGAGGCCATTCTCGAGGCGGAGGTCCTCGAGGAGAATGAGGTGGCCGCTCTGCGCCGATTGAAGAAAATGAAGTCTAAGGTCGCGGAACAGGCCGCGCGGAGGAGGCGGAGGTCGTCCGTAGACATCCCCAAAGCCAGGACGGCGAGCATCACGGTGGTAGGCACCGGGCGATGGGAATGCGCCGGCTCCGGAGCGGCGCGCCTCCACGCCCGGGTGAGCCGGCGGGTGACGGCGTCAAAGGCCGAGAAGTCCAAATGGCCCATCGATTGGTGGACCATTGAGATCGCCGCCAGGTACTGGGGAAGACTCCGCACGCTGACACGGCCCTCCTCCCGAAGAAAGCGAATGTAACGGTAGATCGACGACGGTCTCGCGGGCAGCGCCACGAGGTCGTTGGTGGCGCAGAAGGCCGCGAATTTGTCGAACTTGGAGTGCATCCCCGCCGCGTAGACTCCGTATAAAAAGAAAGGAACTCGGCCTGCATCCAAGACCGATCGGACGCCGAGAGGCCGTCCACCTCGCAGCCGAACAGCGGGTGATCCGACGGCATGTCCTCCAGGGGAAGAGGGTCCTCCACCGGCGAAGCTGCGCGGGAATCGGGCGTCATTGTCCCCGCGTCAGAGTCGGAGTCCGTGGCCGCACGTGGAAGGCGCGGAGATTCCACCGGGGAGGGGGCAGAACGGCCGGCATCGAGGGGTCGCCCGGTGTAAACATGCCCGGGCGGCGTCTGATCATCATCTCGGCCGTCGCGAGGCGCCGGAGCCTCGGAAACCACATCGCCGACGGCCAGTCGGGTGCCAGAACCACCGCCTCCACCGTCGGTTGTCGCTGTAGGAAAGCTGCTAGGCGCGGAAGCAGCGACCAGGGCGGATTGGCCCAGTTGGCCTCGCCCGTCCAGTCTTGAAGGAACGCGTCCACTCCCGCCGAATGGGGCTCGTGATGCCTCGAATTGAAAACGGGGCAGAGGGAATTCCGTTGGGAAGCGAACCGGTCGATGGTCCGCGCCCCAAAACGGCGAGTAATGGCCCGGAAGATCGCCGGATGAAGGCGGTAATCCTCCCCACCGCGCACCCGGGACAGATGGTCCGGAAGCGTATTCTCCTTGGAGGGGATATACTCCGGATCGAGCAGCAGCTCGCGGGCCGAACAAATCCGCTGCAGTTGGCGGAGTGGCCCGCGGAGTTGATCGGAACCCGTCATCATGCTGCGGATGCAAAAGAGGACCACCTGCGAATCCACGAGCAGGCGGAGCCGCGCCGAAAGCGAGGGGGAACTGGCCAGAAAAAATGCCCGAATGGCCAGCGCCACCGCCTGCAATTCACGCACATTAATGTGCGTCAAAGATCGGTCAAAGAAGCCTCGCGCTAACTTGGGCTGATCGGCGTGAGGAGCCGTGAACGTCGCCCCCCAACCCGTCAAGGAGGCATCCGTAGCCGGAGTACCCGCAAAGGGCACCGCGTCGGGATTGAGCGGGCGACCATCACAACGGTCCAAATGGACCCACGCCTCCAGATCGAGGCAAGCCTGCGGGGTCAATCGAAGGCGATCCCGCCAGGAGCGCTTAGTCCTGAGCACTCCGTAAAGGCTTTGGAGAAAAAACCGGGCAAGGGGAAAGGCCAAATAAACCGAAATGGCCAGCCCGCAAAAACGAGCCAGATCACGAGCAACCACCCAGCGCCGGGCCCTAAGAACCCGGGCTTTTTCGGCAATGAGAGCCACCTTGTCCCGGGGAACGAAAAAACGAGCGGCGGTGGTGTCAACCACCACACCAAGGTGCCGCTTAACCTGGACTGGTTCCCATTGGCATTTGCGGTCCTTAAAGTGAATGCCCAAGGCCCCAAAAATCTCTCTAACTAGTTGGGCCCATTCCCGCAGTTTTTTCGGATCGCTTAATGCTGCCAGAAAATCGTCCAGATATGCCAGAATAATGGCGGGGTCATCGACCGTATAGCGGAAATAATAGCGCTTGATCGAATCATTCCCCGCCAGACTGCCAAAACGAAACCCCCGCGCCGCTTTGGCACAAGAACCGGGGGATCGGAGAAAACGGGTGACCACCAACATGAAATGGGTGAAAAAGTAAGGGGAAAGAGAAAGCCCAAAGGGAAGAGCACGACAAGCGAACACTTCCCCACCCATGCGAAATTGCAAAAAACATTCGTCTTCCAGTCGCATCCGTAAGTGATGGTAGGCGTCCTTAATATCGAATCCCACCAGAAAATCATCCCGTTTCAACAAATGACCAAAATCCCTCAATTTCTCATACCGCAACCCCATTTTGCGGGGGTGGCGGTTGATCCGCCGAAGGTCCACACACAAACGGTACTTCATGACTCCGTTCTCGCGCCCTTTTTCCACCAGAAAAGCCCTTGAGATACGAGACATGGGGCCGGGATCTACCTTGATGATGGCGCCCGTACTCAAGTACTCCTCGCGGAGGGACTCCCATCCCGCCTGCTCCTCCCGCGAACGGATCGGGTACTCGCCCTGGTCGAAGGGCGGGGGAGGCCCCTGCGGGCCCCATGGCAGCTGAACGCCCGAATGGATCCAGCGAAGGACGTGCGATGGCGCTCCAATCCTCCGCCATGCCGAAAGGCGTCCCCGAGTACGGTTATACGGGAAGTCGGTCACGCGTCCGGAGGTGGACGCGCCGCCTGCGGGGGGTTGCGCTTCTTGCTGCGTCGCCCTGAAGAGCCTCCGGGATGGGGCGAGGTCTCGCCGCCTCCCGATTTGCCCGCCCGGCTGGCCGCGGCCGCCTTGGTGGCAAGCTCGACTTCTTGGGTAAGGAGCTCCTTGCGGATGGCGCCCAGCGTCCCGTCGATCGTCTCGGTGGTGAAACCGCCTTCGGGTTCGCTGAGGCGGATTTGTGCCTGCAACGCGCGCTAGGATCCTTCGATGCCGGTGCCGCGATGCTTCGCGTGCACCTGATGGAGGCGCAGTTGGTCCACTTGCCGCTCGGTAATGGCCACCGATGCGTAGACGTACGGCAGGAGGAGGTCGCGGATCGACTGCGGTAGACTCGGGTGGGCGACCAGGTCTACGAAGGCGGCCGTGTAGTCGAACTGCCACGCGACCCACGGCGCCCAGCTCGCGTACTCCTGGAAATAGCCGGAGTTGGGGCCGAGAGCCGTAGCAACCGTCTGGCCTTGGCCCGTCTCCCGTACGTCGAACCAGGCGGGAAAGGACGTGAAGTCCGGCCTGGCGACCCGGTTGTTGACTGACCGGGGGAGTAAGCTGGGGTCGGAAACCCACGTGAGCTCTATGGGTCGGTCTAGTAGGCGCTGGTTGAAACGAAGCGCCTGTGCCCGCAGCCACTCTTCGGCAGGGCTGGGGTTCATACAGAAAGAACTCGGCGCAAAGGCCGGAGGGTCGAACCACTCTGTGGTTCCGGGTTGTGCCAAAGGTTGGCGCGAAGCGAAACAAGATAAGGGGGGCGCCACGGGTTGCGCCTTAAATAGCCGCTCCCACTTGCCGCCAAACTCCCCGCCAAACCCAAGGGCCAGCTTGACCGGTCCCCTTGGCTGCGCCCAAGGTACAAGGATCCACTCCACCGCCCTTGGGTGCGTCGGGCAGCACTGACCCCGAGTACAGGGGTGACAGAAACCGGCTGATGGATGGCCCAAACTGTCCCAAAGGGCGGAACGGCCTGACCCGGCCGTTGCGCGCCCACCCAATCGTCGTCCTAGGCAGAAACTCATTAACAGGATAGTTAATTCTATTTCAGACAGCACCCAACCCCCAGGAGGCAGCTGTCGCAAGCTGCATGGCTTCCCCAATGCAGTGCGCATGGGTGGCATACCAACACGTGGCCGCCAGCCAGTGCCAACATGAAGGCAAGATAGAGCTAGAACCGCTAATCTTCCGGTTGTTTACCCGATCAGGAATAACAATAGCATTCCTGTAGGTGTGCATGGCGGCACCTCGCCTTGTGGCAACAGGCAATGGTAAAGTATCCACACAGGAGGTGCCCACCAGCATGTCGATTCAGTTGGCAATTCGCCGGAGTCGAAACGAGCCAGGGTGTGAGTCCGCAGTGCTGCGAACGAGCCAACATCTGCTTGTCGCCACCACCTTCCCGAAGCTGTGGGGTGTGTGTGGGGAGGGGATGGGTGGATGTGGGGAAAGGAACATTGATGACAGTGGGTATATCAGTGTACAGAGAGTACCACACATTGCCGCGAACAGATCCGCATGTGCTTGCTGCCACCACCTTGAAGCTGTGTGGAGCGTCGATGAACATTGATGACAGCGGGCACATCAGTGTCCAGAGAGTATCAAACATCTTCGCTGCTCTTTAGCTGCTTAGTTCCAGGCTTTGGCGCGCGCACCACTTCCCAAGCGAGCCTGTGCACTCCGCTGCAGCTGCTCTGCGCGCCTCAACAGACCCCCTTTCGCATGTCTACCCATCCCCCCCGGTCAAAACTCAAACCCTCCAAAACAACTCGGCTCACGTTTTCCACAGACATATTTTCTTCACACGCCCACCGTTACAGTGCTCCCCCCTGGCCCAGCCCGCCACTACCTCGGCTGCTCAGTCTGAGGGAAGCGCATATGTGCATCTCCCCAATTCCCATAGAGTACAGTGCCCAATCGCGAGAAGGCTCACGAGTAGAAGGGGAGGAAGAGGGTGCACAAGTAACCCCAAGCAACGCCAGACAGGCCGCCCACAAAGAAGCCTGCTGTGAACTCGTTCCACCTAATCAGCGCCAACACACAAGCAAGAACTGTCACAACAAGCTGTCAACTGGTGCGTACATGAGCGCGTTCAACGTGTATTTCTATTCCAGCAGCTCCTTTCAAGATCTTCTTTTTGAGGCGATGAGCACAAGCCAAGTTGGGGAGTCGCAGTGGGGTGCACGCCGGACTGTGGCCATTGGAATTGCCAGAATCGGCAAGCCACCGTCCTTGCACCATCAAAGAAGAAAGTGGGGAAGCGACCTGTTGCTCCGAATGGCCTTATGCAGTTTACTTTCTCATCTGGTGCATTGACTCATCGAAAACTGCAAGATGTTGAAGCGCCCAAAGTTCGTGCCATTCTGCACTGCAAGTGAGCAATTGACAAATCAATCCCATTTTTGGGATCAAACATATGCTACGCCAGAAAATTGTGCGAAAATCCAAAACAGGGAAGAAAGCTCTTGGTGCAGCTTTCTCTGGATGTGCATGGGGAGCGATCCTCAAAGACGGATTCTCAAATCTGACGCAAGCAATGCCGACAAATGCTGCCCAGTCATTTACTTAGTTAGTTTAACTGGCAATTGCTGTATTTATTGTGTGTATTAGTCATCCTTGCATTTAGTGCATGTAACTAGCTCTTTAGCCATTCAGTGGGTGGGGTTCCAGGCAGCACACCCGTCAGCTGTCTGCAGTGAGTCAGGGGACAGGTCCCGGCCCGAGAGCGTCTTCACGCCCAGCGGCTGTTCTTCCTCCTGGAAGGTTGCCTGGCCATAGATGGTCAGGCAGCCCGTGAGGATGATGACCAGCATGGCGCCAGCCAGGCAGCCTGCCGTCTCAGCAGTCCCTGCAACGTTACGAAGGGGTCCCAACTGCACGCACAAGCCCACGGGGTATCAGGCGACTGTCAGAAGTCACGAACTTGTAATCCGCTCCACCTCCACTAGACTTTTTGATGCAGCAATCGACACACAGCCTTTGCATAACAACAGCTTGAAGCAAGCTGGATTCACATACCTGCAAGGACAGGGGTTTGATGACAATGGCCACTAAAATCTCGCGACCTTGAACACTCATCCAGGCACCATTCACAGTTTCCACCATTCACACCAAACTAGCCAAATAGCACACTCCTATTTTCTCATTTCTTTCTAATTTTGCATACCTATTGCCTAACTGTGGAGCTGGAAGGTTGATTGTTTCTCACAGTGTCAGTCCCAAAAACACTGGGACGCAGGATTCAACCCACCTTCAAGACACCACAAATTATGAACAATCCAGGTCCGCAGTACCATGAAAAGCAAGGCAGTACAAAGTGCGAGCATATGCTACAGCATAAGGTGATGTTTCGTGTGGAAAATACAGTACTTCTGAAGTACATAACAAGATACAAGCCAAAACACAGCCAAGCACAGCTCCACGGCCTCAGGAAATGCCATCCTTGCTGCCTACTGGAAGGGTCTGAGCCTCAAACTGAGGCCATCATGACCTTGCTATATTTATAGTGGAAACAATCAGTTTGCATGTAAAATAGCTGCAGAATTACACCCAGCCTCACATTGGTAACCTTTCATATTTGGAGGTGATCACAATATGCTTAACACCGGAACACACTCAGCCTCAGTTGGAGTCAGCACCGCCCAACACTCTATTGACCTGTCTCCAGCATGCTGACTCAATCTCCTTGCAACACTTTACTCTAAGCAGGGTGAGATAGCACACCTGGAAAGGGCAACCTTGCATGATCAACACAAATGTACTAGGTTCCTTTTATTAAGCACACGCTCGACCTGCCACCAAATACCAATCTGCCACCAACTTCTCACCAATCAAGCTTGGACAACAGCATTCATTCTGTTTTTTTTTGCACCCACAGCCCAACTCTCACCTTGATGAATGGCCCCACCAGGAGGAAGCCGTGTGTGAGCCCGATCTCCACACCACGCAGCAGCGGGGCCACTCCTGTCCTGTAGGCTGGGAGGTTGGAGAGGAAGGATGCAACGATTGGTGCGGAGGTCACAGGCGTCTCAAGCATGCCAATGAAGGGGTCGCCATTCATGGGTTGGATCACTTGCTTCTGTGACAGGCAAATGGGTAGGCATGAGGTTGGGGATCAGGACCCATAAGGCTAGCAACCAAGCAGAGGTTCCTTACTTTCCTTGTAGAGCAATATGGAGTCTTGTGTCGCTTCATTGACTTGTGTACCAAACAGAAAGTCCACTCATGTCTGGGCACATCTGGCTCAGCAAACCATGATTGCTTAGAATATGGGAAGTGTACACACTGCCCATGTCTTGATTCCTTTTGCCAACAGCGAAAAGCATGGCCCGCGCATTGCATTTCAAAGCTGGCAAGTCTTTAAATTGATGGCAGCTTTGCTGTGCCTTGCCACGAAATTCTTATCTGCAGGACCTGGACGGCCCTCTCCTCTTGCAGAATTATGACCATGGACTGTTCATGTACAGTGGAAGGCGTTGCTACTGCCTTAATGCACAATGCAAAGAATACCAAAACAATGTTGAGTGACTCATGGTCTAGGCAGCTGGGGGTTGGGGGGGGGTTAAAACAGGATTGATTGAAGCTCCGAGGGAATGTGGGTCGCAGCAGCCTTATTTATGACAGAGCGATATGCCCACTGGTAGGTGGGGTTTTGGGCATCCACATTCAAACATGTTGTGTCCAGATCTCCAAATGCATGCCAATCCCTGGGCCAGGACCGCCCAGGCAAGCTGTGTGTCGTGTGTCCAGATCTTCTGTCGTGCACAATGTATAGAACTGACAGAGAACGACACAGCATCCCGCTGCCCTTCCTGTAGGTCACAAGAAAAGACAAGGGCGAGGGGGGGACAGTGAAAGGACTAGGAATAACGAGAGGAAGCATGGCAGACCTTGGAAATGGTTGCATCAGTACAGGGCGCTTGGGCAGCACGCAAAATTTGACCTCCCACGAATGATTGGGAGATCGCGCCGCCCAGCCGACAAAGACCCATCGAAAAGGTCTGGCCGATGCCAGATCGACACCACAAACCACGGTGCACACTGCCCAGGGCAAATTCGCCAACGGGTCGCACTGCATGAAACAGACAACTCGAAAGCACAGGCAACTTGTCATCGATGCGACCGCCGCAGGCCGATGAGCCAGGCGCAGCGAGCAACCACCCGAATGCCCGGCGCCATATTCGTTTGTCTTATAGAGTCTCAACACCGAAAGACCTTCCTCGCACGCCGTTCTTGGGCCACCCAACTCCGAACATATCGGGCGCCGCGCCTCCTCGGACGCCGACGCCCCTCGCGACGGCACCGAGGCCTATGGCCACGGCCATCACAACTTCAACGCGGGGGCAACCCCTTGGTCTAAACGCCACACACGCGATCCCCACCCGTCATCATCCCCTCCCATTTGACATAGCACATCATCCTTTCAGAGAGGGGAAAAGAGTCATGTACGCGCTTGCCAAGGAGCCGCTGCCCTTCGCTTCGCATAACCTGTTTTCCAAGGCACGATCCGCCACTTCCTCCCCGCACTCAAACAAGCACTCGCTCTTTGAAACTCTGCATCATCTCGTCACAGCAGGACAAAGAGTCCCTCGCACACTTGCCAATGAGGGGGTACCCTACGCAGGACCTGTTTCCTTTCAGAGTGTAACAAATCGCACCCAACGGTCCCCAGCCACGATCTGCATACCCACAAGGCGCACGCGGACCCCCACCAAATCACTCACTACTTGGAAACCATAAAAGGAAACAAATTCGCCCACGACACGCCCAACACACAGACGCGGACCTGGCCGACCGCCAAGTGGGTGAATTCTCGCACCTTTTCCGCAGCCGCTGCCCTCACGTTCAGCGTCCCCATGCGCCCTGGCCTGGCGGGCCCCATCCCGCAGAGCTTTCCGAACAGGCTCTGGGCGCATTGCTTGGATGCCATGCGGCCCGCGATCGTGGATGTTGCCATGGCGAGCTGCGGGTGCTGGCTGAAGGGCCAAGGAGGGAGGGGGAGGCGGGGGGCGTGGGCGGTCGAAAGAGGGGGGGGAGTGGGAGTGGTGGCGGGGAGGTGAGTGGGGGACGGAGATCGGTGCGCTGTTCGGCACACTGCAAAATGGCAAACAATATAAGCCATCTTTGCAAAAATTAGAAACAAAATGAGCTGTGTATGGTACACAATGAGAAGCAATGATTTGACAGCTCAAGAAGAAAAAAACAAAGTGCAGCATGAAGGAAAAACATGTGCATCCCGTTTTCAACTTGGGAGACATGTCCAAAACATGTTTATTCACTCAGGGCCAATAGTTTAGTATTAGTACAAGTGGAAAGCAAGGAAAAGGGCGGAAAACACAGCTGCTGTGTGGTGGCAACCCGCAGCACATGTTCGAACCGTGTGGTGACCGTGTTACACCACTAACCATGCCGCGGACCATACACCGGGTACCCCGGGGTCTGCTGTGTGACCGAGAGGGGGTACCCCAGAGACCGTTGTGTGACCGGAAAGCGTGACCACCTGGCCCGCTGGCTGTGGTCCTTCCGTGCTGCAGCATGGCCGCGTGACGCAAACTACACGCCCACTATCCGGCTGCCCGAGAAGCCAACCGAATGGCGACCAAAACGAACGAAGGCACGCTCCCCTTGGAGTGGTGGCACAGCACCCTCCGTGTCGAGGTGGCAAAGGCGGGCGCAGCCCTCGCACTCTTCAACACCGGCCTTTCGCATGAAGGCGGCTGGAATTGGAGGGTGCTCGCCATCCTCCATCGGAAGGCGCTGCGGATTGCAACGGCGAAGGAGCAAATGGCGGGCCAGTTGGGAGGCCAAACGGTGGAGAGAAACGGGGCGAAGGAGGCAAGACTGGAACGGAAGACGCGCAGCCCAGAATGTGGGCATGTGGTGGTGCGGATTGAAGCCACCAACCCGTCCGATCTCAAGGATCGGACCGTGCGCTGCGATGGGACACGATCTCCGCCGGCGACCGAGCAGTTTGGTGCCCCCTCGGCGGAGGTTCTTGCTGCCGGTTTGAATGGGGAAGAGTGCCTTGAGGCGGACGCGGGGGGTGGCGCGGAGTGGAAGCGGTCGCGGGCCGCGGAGTGAGGGTGTGGTGGAACCCGGGTGTGCGGTGCTGTGTAGCGGGGTAGTTAGGGTGTTTAGGGGTAGGTTGTGACCGGTGTAACAGGTACCGATTTCTCGGTGTAATTCGTCCGGGGGAATAGTGTAACAGACCGGGAAGAGGGAGAGTCGGAGAGACCCCAGCGCGGGTATAAAGGGGTGGTTGTGGTCTGGAACGGCATCCTTTTGTCGAACAGAGCCCTGTAACGAGCACCGCTCTGCGGGGAACTTTGTTGCCTCTTTGTTACCGTCTTGTGAGTCTGTGTTTCGGTCTGAGGAGACTGGCAACCGGCTTGGCTGCCCTGTAAACGCGAACAGTGCGTGCCAGACGGGGGGCTAACGCCCTGGCTGCTGGGGATTCACCGAAGGTCGGTTCTGTCTGACCGGGAGTAGGAGGTAAGTGAGGCTGTGTGTTTCACACATGACAAAGGGCAGGGTCAGTGCCTACCAAGGAGCTTTCTGAATGCAGAATGCAAGTTACTACATGTATTTGATGTTTGGCATCAAGTGGTTGTAAGTTGGGCTGCATTTGGTTATGTGTGCATAGAAACTATGTAGTAGGTGCTTACATGAAAGAATGCTGCATGTTTTTATGGTGAGAAGGTTCCTGGAAGGTTGCTGATTGCAGGGCTGGAGTGTGTGAGTGTCATACTGGTCCATCCCGGTCTGATTTGCTTGCACCGACAGATTTATGGCATGGAAGTTGGGCAGTTTGCATGTACATGTTCAAAACTGTAGTAAAGCTATATTTCTGTGGGATTTATTGTAAGCGGAAGGTTGGCTAAGGGCTGGCATGCCCTGATGTGAGTAGCTGGCCAATACCGGCACATAGTAGATGTGAATGAAGCTCTCTTTGAGTTAGCATCTCGTGTGTTCCGAGGGCAGCAGTTTTCTGCCCAGTTTTACACTAACCACCACTTAGTACTACTGCGAGTACGGTGGAAAGTGTACTGCTGCCTTTTATAGATCACGAACGCAGCCTATGCATGGGAGTACTGCGAAAACACGCTGCTGGCTTTGTTGGTCAAGCGCGTGGAGTACTACTGCTGCAAATGCTTTAAAATGACCGTCTTTACATCCTGATGTGACCAGCCCATCTTCACAAGATTCTCTGCGCCAATCTTCGAACATCTTCTTCATTTTGTGGCCATTATGAGGAAGGTGCAACATGGTTTCGGAGCGCGAGGTTTCGGTTGTGGGCGGAAGGTGCCAATCTGGATGGCACTGGTCATCATTCTGGGATTGGTGACGGAAGCTGCTGGCTGGGTGGTACATGATGTATCACATCAGCAGAGCGAAGAACGGAAGGTGGAAAGACCTCCTTCGTCTGGACTGAAGGCTTTCTTGGATGCTGCTGCGAAGTTTGCATGGGAGAGGCTGGTCGGAGTCACGGAGAAAGAAGAAACCAGTGTGTTACAGCCAAAGATAGAGTACTACAGGAAGTCCCACTGTGATACTCTCCGATGCCGTTTCCATGCAATCCAGGATGGTGCGATTGATCTGATTCTGGATGCTGTGACTGATCCCATTGGGATGTGGAAACGTTGGTACAAGGCTGTGAAGAACCTGCCTGGAGAAGGATTCCCGTTTGTCAACGAGCTGCTGGGTTTACTAATCTTTGGAGGGATCCTCAATCTGATTTCTATGACGGTGCTGCGTTTCGAGAAGATGGTGACTCTGATGCTGGAGATTGTCTACTTGTTTTTTACCATGCCTATCTTCGTACTGCTCTGGAGAATCTGTGGAAGCTGCTGGAAGTTTGCTGCAGTGAGAGCCAAGCTGATGCGGAAGGCTGCAAAGTCACAGCGGCGTGCATACGTCAAGAAACAAAGGACGGAAGCTGCAGCTGAAGCTGCTGAGAAAGATGATGATTCTGACGTTGAAGAGAAGGCTGAAGAAGACAAGAAGAAGGAGGAAGAAGTTGGAGAGAAGGAGAAGGAAGAAGTGCCAGCTACTAACGCTATGGTGGTGATGAATTCTGGAGTGTCCGAGGATGTGTTCAAGCGTGCCATGATGGGAATGATGTCTGACTGGATGGCATCAGCTGCAACAGCTATGCAGCAAGGTCAGACGAGTTCGGCACCTCTGAATGACATGCGTGGCGCTATGTGTGACCACTGTGGAGGCCGAAGTCACACTGCCAACAATTGCTGGAAAAGGACAAGGGACAACAATGGACGTGGAGGGGAAGCTGCAAGGAAAGGGAATTGGAATGGTGGAAGACAGTTGCAGCCCCAATATCGTCAAGTGAGAGCTGTTGAGGGACAGCAAGAAGCTGCAACGCAAGGGGAAGGATCAGGAAGCTACGTCTGCAAAGCGCTGGGAATGGAAGAAGGAAAGCTAATGTATGTGCCTATCACTTTAAATGGAGCGAAGCTGGAAAGATGCATGATTGACACTGGAGCTGAAGTGAACGTCATCTCGACCAATCTGGCCCTGAAGAATGGACTGACCTACCAGCCTGCTTTCATCAAGGAGATCCAAGGTTTCAATGGAGCATCAGCTGAAGTTGTTGGTATTGCCACATGTACTATGGAAATGGCGCCAAGTAAGCAACAAAAAGAAGAGAAATTTCTGGTTGTTGACACGATTTCTGGCGGTCCCATCATTGGGCTACCAACTCTGCACAACTTTGGGTTGATTCTGGATTGTGAGAGCAAGGAAATTACTGATAAAACTTCTGGTGACATGGTGAAGTGTGCTGTCATGAAGGTTCCCCCTCAAAAAAACTGAATAGGATTGCAGCTCGCTCAGGGTATGACATAGAGAGTGGAAAAAAAGAAAAACATGAAAAAATGCAAGGCACATGGGCCTGGGGGGAAGGTAGAGCGGTGCTGCATCAATTATGGACTAGGGAGGGGATAAGGGGGCTGGCAGTACACACACCAAATATGGTGTCAATTCTGTGTGGGAAAACGCACTTTATTCCACCCAAGGAGTTTGTTAGGATATATCTGCCATATAGTGTAACTATAGAAGGAGGTGTAACACTAGCTGTGGGACTACATCGGCCTGGGATGGTGGCTGGATTGGGTGTAACAAAAGGGGGACAGTTGCGTTTGAACTTATATAACGCAACTAATGAGACAATTTGTCTCACACCCAAAACCGTTTGCATCTTAGTTAGAGCCACAGAAATTGAAGTGGAAAACCTTGGAGCTGAGCCGTACAGGGTACATCAGATCAAAGAGATTTCGCCCGAGGAATTTGGCAGGAAGCTAAAGGAAGAAGTGGAGTTACTATTCCCAAAGGTGGGGGACCTGTCATCACATCCAGTGAATGACGAAATGGCGAAGTTAGTTGTACGTACGGATGAAGTGGTCTGGCGGACACCTCCTGAATTTGGGTGTAGAACACAATATACAATTGATGGGGTGGCAGATAGGCGTTTAGTAAAGCAGCAACTGGATGAATATGTACAGCGAGGCTATCTGAAAAAGGCGTCTTTGGCAGAAAAGCTGTATTTAAGTCCGTTACTGCCAATTAGGAAACCAAATGGGACGTTTAGGTTCACTAATGATTTTAGAAAGCTCAATAGTTATTTTCCTAGTGGGGATAGGACGGTACAAGTTGACGTATGGCGAAAAATGTGGGAAATGCGCCCTGAATGGCGTTATTACATAAAAATAGATTTAAAGGATGGGTTTTTTGGAATTCCGGTAGAAGAGGAGCTGTCAAAGCTTTTTGGTTTTAGTTATGGGGCAGATAGGTTTAGGTGGGTGCGTTTACCACAAGGGTGGAAGTGGTCATCTGTGTTGTTTTGTGAGCGTGTTGCAGAGATTCTGACTGGAATATTCGCGCCACAATACAGTGATGACGTAATTGCTGGTGCATATACATTAGCTGAATTAAGGGATAAAGCTTTACTGATCTTTTCTCGTTTGGACCAATTTGGGGTCAAAGTAAACTTTGAAAAAGTGGTTTGGTGCACAACAAAGATAACTTTCTTAGGCTATGAAATTGAAAACGGTAAATGGAGCTTTGAGAGTTATTTGAAAAAGAAAGTGGAAGAATGTGGCACAGTGACCAATATAAAAAGTTTGGAGACAATAATTGGGGTTCTTTCCTATGCTAGTCGTTGTGTATGGCAAATGGAAAGAATTCTGGGCCCACTACGAGCTGCATTGAAAGAATGGAAGGGAAAGGCCTTTGACAGTGAAAAAATACAAAAAACACAAAAACTAGTTGAGGAAGCTTTCAGGAAAGTGCTGGACAATCTGAGGTGGTTGACGGTGCCGGGTTGTGAGGCAGATGAGTACGTTTTTGAGTTGGAGTCTGACTGGAGTGCTGGTTTCTCAGGTTACATGTTGTTTGCAAAAAAGAATGGAGAAGAAAAATTGATTGATATGGGCAGTAGGGCTCACAAAAATGTGACTTCATCGTACCTTGGGGAGTTAGACTCAATAGTTTGGGCTTGCAAGCGTACTAAAGCACTAAGAGGATCTGTGCCTATTAAAGTGAGAACCGATAGTCATAGCATTGTGGACAAAATGAAGAGTGGAAAAATCTATGACTTGGATATTCGAGCATTCCGGAGGTGGGGGTGGCTGATTGCCAATGAGCCCAATTTGAAAATGGAATTCATCTCTGGAGACTCAAACAAAGGTGCAGATTTGTTAAGTAGGCCTCAAGGGAAATGTTATGCTCTCTCAGTGAGTCGGGTGACTTGTTTGGAAGCTTCCTTTGAACGGGGAAGAAGTGACACAGCTGCAGCAGCTAAAGGGTGTAAAACTGCAGCTAGGAGACAGCTGCAATGTGGTTACGAGACAAAGGGAAGCTGCAAGGAAGCAGTGCGTGCACATGAGGTTGCTTTTAGTTTATTAGATGCTGACGGAGTCAAGATCAAAGAAAAAATACAAAAAGCTGAGCAGGAAAGGGAAAAAAAGATGAGTGAGCTAAGACAAGCTGCATGGAATGAACATTGTACTGATCATTGGGGTCCAAGGAAGGTGTGGTTATCTTTAAAACAGAAAGGGGTTGATGTTCCACTTGCTGTGGTAGTACAAATGTGCAAACAGTGTGAAGTGTGTGCGTTCTTTAGGCCTTTGAAGAAAAAAAATAAATTTGGACAGCCACACTTTTCAGTGGTACCGGGACACACTGTTTTTGCTGACATAGTGGGACCTTTTCCTGAAGTTGGGGATCTCAATTACATTCAGTGCATGATTGACTCAGCTACTCGTTTGGTTGATGCTACAGCTATCCAAAGTACTGATGCTGGAGAGGCAATTAGAGGGTTTGAAAAGTGGATAGCTTTGAATGGGCCAATTAAGGTGTTGGTGACGGACAATGGTTCAACATATCGAAATACACAAGTAAAACTGTGGTGTGAGTCACAGGGAATTGAACATAAGTTTTCTACACCTTATCGACATGAAGCTATGGGGATTGTGGAGCGCTGTAACCGTACAGTAGTGCAGCAGTTGAGGAAGAAAGTGAAGCTTCATGGAACGCCTTGGCCGGAGGAGCTGGATGAGGTGGTGAGGAGCATCAACCGAACGGTACACAGCACTACAAAACGAACTCCAAGGGAGCTTTGGGAGGCAGGTTCTGAGGTGCTTCTGGAAGCAAAAGCTCTCACTGATGAAGCAAGAGAGAAGGTGAACCGGAGGCAGCGTGTATTTCCAGAGAAACTTGAAGTTGGTGATGTGGTGCTGATGTATGATCATGGGAGAGTCAAGAAGAAACGACACAAGCTTCTTCCAAAGTGGATGGGACCGTATGTGCTTGAAGAGAAGCTGCCAGGAGGGACATGGAAGCTGCGAACATGGTCTGAAGGGAAGAAAGGTCGTCACATTCTGGTTGCACATGAGGGCTACCTGCAGCTATTTGATGACAAGGACTTCGTTTGGTAAGCATTGATGATAGTTTAGGGAGTACATCTTGGGGTGGCCCTGAGTGATTGCATTTCTTTCGGAGTTTTTGCACAGTGGATAGGCGTGGGAGTGCCCATGTTCGGCACACTGCAAAATGGCAAACAATATAAGCCATCTTTGCAAAAATTAGAAACAAAATGAGCTGTGTATGGTACACAATGAGAAGCAATGATTTGACAGCTCAAGAAGAAAAAAACAAAGTGCAGCATGAAGGAAAAACATGTGCATCCCGTTTTCAACTTGGGAGACATGTCCAAAACATGTTTATTCACTCAGGGCCAATAGTTTAGTATTAGTACAAGTGGAAAGCAAGGAAAAGGGCGGAAAACACAGCTGCTGTGTGGTGGCAACCCGCAGCACATGTTCGAACCGTGTGGTGACCGTGTTACACCACTAACCATGCCGCGGACCATACACCGGGTACCCCGGGGTCTGCTGTGTGACCGAGAGGGGGTACCCCAGAGACCGTTGTGTGACCGGAAAGCGTGACCACCTGGCCCGCTGGCTGTGGTCCTTCCGTGCTGCAGCATGGCCGCGTGACGCAAACTACACGCCCACTATCCGGCTGCCCGAGAAGCCAACCGAATGGCGACCAAAACGAACGAAGGCACGCTCCCCTTGGAGTGGTGGCACAGCACCCTCCGTGTCGAGGTGGCAAAGGCGGGCGCAGCCCTCGCACTCTTCAACACCGGCCTTTCGCATGAAGGCGGCTGGAATTGGAGGGTGCTCGCCATCCTCCATCGGAAGGCGCTGCGGATTGCAACGGCGAAGGAGCAAATGGCGGGCCAGTTGGGAGGCCAAACGGTGGAGAGAAACGGGGCGAAGGAGGCAAGACTGGAACGGAAGACGCGCAGCCCAGAATGTGGGCATGTGGTGGTGCGGATTGAAGCCACCAACCCGTCCGATCTCAAGGATCGGACCGTGCGCTGCGATGGGACACGATCTCCGCCGGCGACCGAGCAGTTTGGTGCCCCCTCGGCGGAGGTTCTTGCTGCCGGTTTGAATGGGGAAGAGTGCCTTGAGGCGGACGCGGGGGGTGGCGCGGAGTGGAAGCGGTCGCGGGCCGCGGAGTGAGGGTGTGGTGGAACCCGGGTGTGCGGTGCTGTGTAGCGGGGTAGTTAGGGTGTTTAGGGGTAGGTTGTGACCGGTGTAACAGGTACCGATTTCTCGGTGTAATTCGTCCGGGGGAATAGTGTAACAGACCGGGAAGAGGGAGAGTCGGAGAGACCCCAGCGCGGGTATAAAGGGGTGGTTGTGGTCTGGAACGGCATCCTTTTGTCGAACAGAGCCCTGTAACGAGCACCGCTCTGCGGGGAACTTTGTTGCCTCTTTGTTACCGTCTTGTGAGTCTGTGTTTCGGTCTGAGGAGACTGGCAACCGGCTTGGCTGCCCTGTAAACGCGAACAGTGCGTGCCAGACGGGGGGCTAACGCCCTGGCTGCTGGGGATTCACCGAAGGTCGGTTCTGTCTGACCGGGAGTAGGAGGTAAGTGAGGCTGTGTGTTTCACACATGACAAAGGGCAGGGTCAGTGCCTACCAAGGAGCTTTCTGAATGCAGAATGCAAGTTACTACATGTATTTGATGTTTGGCATCAAGTGGTTGTAAGTTGGGCTGCATTTGGTTATGTGTGCATAGAAACTATGTAGTAGGTGCTTACATGAAAGAATGCTGCATGTTTTTATGGTGAGAAGGTTCCTGGAAGGTTGCTGATTGCAGGGCTGGAGTGTGTGAGTGTCATACTGGTCCATCCCGGTCTGATTTGCTTGCACCGACAGATTTATGGCATGGAAGTTGGGCAGTTTGCATGTACATGTTCAAAACTGTAGTAAAGCTATATTTCTGTGGGATTTATTGTAAGCGGAAGGTTGGCTAAGGGCTGGCATGCCCTGATGTGAGTAGCTGGCCAATACCGGCACATAGTAGATGTGAATGAAGCTCTCTTTGAGTTAGCATCTCGTGTGTTCCGAGGGCAGCAGTTTTCTGCCCAGTTTTACACTAACCACCACTTAGTACTACTGCGAGTACGGTGGAAAGTGTACTGCTGCCTTTTATAGATCACGAACGCAGCCTATGCATGGGAGTACTGCGAAAACACGCTGCTGGCTTTGTTGGTCAAGCGCGTGGAGTACTACTGCTGCAAATGCTTTAAAATGACCGTCTTTACATCCTGATGTGACCAGCCCATCTTCACAAGATTCTCTGCGCCAATCTTCGAACATCTTCTTCATTTTGTGGCCATTATGAGGAAGGTGCAACAGCGCACAGATCGGCGGCAGATGGTTGATGACGTGGAGGCTACGTGGAGGACAGCGACCTATCGCACGGAGGCATGAAATTAGTCGCTCTGTCTTCCGTTGAGACCCCTTTTTGTTTCGGACACCGTAAACCCTAAAACCCACAGAAAGACGTAGGGACCAATATATTCTCAACGGCCCCATCAAGACGGACGAGGTACTGCGACGGCATATAGTGAGTGATCGATATTAACGTGTGACTTTGTACTTAAGGGGCTGGGCCCCCCAAGAGACACTCTGCTCCGCTGTCATCGGTTGCTGTGTACTCAGGCGCGCACGATTCCGTCAGGTGTTGCCACCCCTCAACCATGCCACTATTCATCAGCGCCGAGGTACAATTTTGGGACTGCAAGTTGGACAGACACGCTCGCCAAACTCGTCTCAACCGCCCGCAGGCAGCAAGCCGGGAGGCAAACTGATCGGACGACAAGCCAAAATGGAAAAACACGGAGGTCCAACAAAAACAGAGATAAGCACAAAGCTCAAACACAAAGATCCAATTCCCTTCTCCGAGGTTGCCAAGATCTAAGGATCTCGCCGAACTCAGAAGGGGAGATTCCAGCTGCGTCAAAAATCAAGGTCAGCACCAAGCTGAATAAATTCAACGATATTGGCGTCACCAGACTCAGAAAAAGATATTGTATCAACTGCACTAAGGTAAGCGTACACCCAACCACCAAGCTGGGTCGATCTCAGGCTGCATCACCCTGGTTTGTTGGGAATGTGCTGAGAACGTGCGCCTATTGGGAATGCATCACTCTCCCGGTCCGTTCCCTAATTTCCTGGTCTTTGTGGTGCTTTGATTTGGGTATTAAGAGCGTTCTGCTTTCGGGCATTTTAGATACTAAGCTCTAGGGTGCATCAAGTTGATCGCTCAGTCTTTTTGGTGAAACCAAGTTTTTCGCGAGCACTTGGTGGCATCTACCACAACGACTGTGCAATCAAATGGTTCTCTTAGCAGTGGGTGCCTGTAAGGCCTGTAAGGCTTGCAATACCACTGTCATCCGTGTTAGTGATCTGGACCCTTCATCCAAGGAGTGGGCCGAGAAGTCTTGAAAATTGTAAATATCACAAAGTAGTTTTGAAGTCCTTCTGGAAGCTGGAGCCAGGCCAAATGCGCATCTTGGGGCCAATCAGCTTCTGCACCTACTGATTGCTGCCAGGCTCCAACAAACCACTGAGAAGTTTCCAGTTGCTCCTGTGCAAGCAGTTGGGGCAAACTCCAGTGACAAAAGCACAAGTGGGTAAGGGGTGAGAGATGGGTCGGATCATTTTGATTAATGGCATCAGTACTTGATTTGCAGACAAAGTTTGCGAGCGTTTACAGAGCAGGTGGCTGCCAATGACCAACATGGTGGCAAACGACAGTTTGGCCCAATCTTGTGCCAGTAACGCCGTTCAGGAGGGCAACAGGTAGAGCCCAGCTGCACAAGATGGTAGACAGGCAAATACAGATCTTGAGATCAGTTGGTGGGGGATCAGAGCAGGCTCAGAAGCTCCAATTTAGACTTCAAAGCAATTGCAAGCAGTAAGGACGCAAGCACACCTAGCCAGCATTCTGCCTACAAAGGGACTTCAGACCGCGACCATGGTCGAATTCCCTTTCCAGTCCGCAGAAAACTATTGTGGCAATCCTCTGCCTCATAGCTTGGCACGTGCCAGCCAAACCCCACTGGCCCCTGCCGTGTCAGCTTTGAGACCTGCCCTAAGTTTACCCAAGAATCGAGTGGCAGCATTAAATGTGAGACACCATCACCAAATGTGGAACCAATTTGTAGCCGAAATAGAGGCCCCTCTGGCACAGATCCAAGACATTTTCTCCCCCCCCCCCCTTGCCAGAAGCAAAACTCCTGCATTCGCCCTTCCTGAAAAAAAAATCCCACAACCCAGTCTACAGCGGCCCCACAACATTCACGATGCCCTAACGGCACACTGATATCGAAGCCATATAGAATCTGCATCGAACTCCGTATTGAAATCGCAGTCTGAAAAAAGTGCACCTCAAATTGGGCCACAACCCACTACTGGGCCCCCTCCCCCCCCGACTTCTTTGCCCTGAACGTCTGGCGCAGCTCTTTGAACCTCGTGAAGCACTGTGCTTTGGACTTGCCGGGAACCGCTTCCGCGATCTTATCCCATCGGTCCTCCACCTCGCGGCCGATGGCCTTCAGCGCCTTCACCAAGGCCAGCTCCTGTGCCTCTGTCCACGCGCCCGATGTGGCCGAAACCACCGTCTTTGGGGCTTCGGCTCCTGCAAGGAAGCAACACACAGGGCGATCGCTAGAGGGGTGTTGCATCCATAGAACTGCATTCGTCAATCTGTGCAGTTTAAGCAACTGTAATGTGTATTCTAGCACCACCTGCAAGGAAGCAATGCACAGTGCGATCACCAGAGGCGCCTTGCATCCGCAGAACTGTATTCGTCACAATCTGTGCAATTCACCTAACTCTTACGTGTATTGTACCCAGCTGTAACTCAGTTTTGATGGAAACTAAGCATACTAAATGCAAACAAAATACAAGAATATCCAACAATATGTGAAGCTTGTTTCAATCACGTCAGTTCGCTGACCACAGTGGATCACTGTGCGCGAGCACCAGATTGCGGGAAATGTGGTTTGAACCCTTGATGGACTTGTGGCACTGCACTGGCACCTGCATTCACCTGCCCTTATATTCAGATTACCATGCTTATTGAATTTAACCAATCAACTTTCACTAAATTACTACTTGATTTTCCTGGGCTATTTGTGAAAGAGCCTCCTCTGTCCTGCCTTCTCAACGAAAACCAATCCAATGAATCACTAACACAGTGCCCAGTGCCACTGAGTGACTTCGCACCATTCGTGGATCCCGATGGGCCCTCCTGTGTCACCCCTTGTGCCTGGGCCTCTGCCCCTAATCTGTATGCCTGAGTGGGGCCGTCATTCCCGTCTGTGCCCCGCATCGACTTGCGCTGCGCGGCCTTCCAGTTTTCCTGGCCCTCCAGGCGCCGGATGCTGGCACCCTTCCTCTCCTTCACCATCGTGATCACCTCCTCAAGCGTGCGGGTCCTTATATATGCGGCCACCTGCTCCCATCTCTTCCTTGTGCCCTGTGAGCAGCAATCCAAAGCTTGGCTCACTGTGCATCCGTCTCACGCATTCGTAGGTTCCGAAGCACCATAATTGGCCTTAGTAAATGTGCAGGCAAAATAAATTTTACGTTGGTTGGGGGGCTCATTATTAACCCTGCACATCCACCTCTGGATATTCTGGCAAGTGAAAAGTGTGAGACTTTGCTACTTTTGAGTTTTTATGCCCTTACAAGGCATATGTGGTATTACCAAATGGTGCAAATTACCAACTCTTGCGCCAGATGTCCCCAGGAAATGCTGGCCGGGATGCCATCTTTGCATATGATGCAGAATGGTGTGTGCTTTGATGCACAACACCCTGAGGTAAAGACTGCCAGAATCTGCCTGTGCTGCATATCTTGACGGAATGGAATTTGGCCATGTTCATGCTGTCCACCACAGCTCTAGATCCCCCTTACAACCCAACTTCGAAGCTAAAGGCAGATTCAAACCAAGCTGACTTCCTGTCGCCCCTCCCACACATGTGTGGCCATGCTTTGTTCCTTGAATATTGCGCCAAATTTGTCAATTGAAGGGCTGCCAAGACCACTGCACTGCAACGCTTCTTGCCTTACCAAGAGCAGTGCAAGCTGCAGCAAGTTCACAATACTACAGCGAATGTAGTTAGGGAGGGCCCTAAAGTTGGAAAATCGTAAATTGTACGGACTCGCAATTCTACAGTCACAACTAAGAAAGCCACCTGTGGGAACTTTTTGACTGCCTTGTCCAGCATTCGCAGCTCCTCTTCACTCCATTCCTTCATTTGCTGCTTCTTCTTTGCGGCTTCCTGCTGCCTGGCCTCCTCCATTGCCTTTGCTGTGGCCTCTAGCCTTGCCTCCTTCTGTCGCGCAGCCTCTTCCTTTTCCTGCCTCACCACTTCCAGAGCATCCTACGAAATTGTCCATTTAAACTGAATCAGATTGAGTTGAACAGATTGGTGAAAATGGAGTTCAATGTGGTAGGTCCATTGTTGACCATTTGTGCTCAAATACAGGCACACAGCATACTGCACGAGCCATAAACTTACAGGGCATCTTGTGGAAATGATCAAGCAAATGCCACCAGCCAGTATGTCCTTCAGTAAAAACTAAGGTATCCACCGCAAAAGTACATAAAATGTCAGTAATTCAACACTGGCAGATGGTTGATTGAGTACACCACTGGCGGCAATCTGTTTGCACATGTCTGCCAATATGACAGCTGCTGCAGTTGTGTCTGCAAGGCGATGGCAAGCATGCTTCCAGCAGCACTGCTTGTTCAAGAACGCTGCTTTGTGCTTCCAGAATCGAGAATCGACAAGATCCGTAAAGGAAAGTGAAGCCCAAATCCAATGCAAGTATGAGCCCAACAGCCTCCTGAAAGAGAAAGGCAACAAAATTGACATGCCACTGGCACAGCGCCCAGCAATGCAAGCAGCAGCCACTTTGATCTTTGCTACCTCCTTGCATGTTGCTTGTCTGTGCAGTATTGCATGATACAGTACAGCACGGCCAAAGCATTTGCTTCATATCACATCAATCCATAACACTACTCCATACACCACACTTCACTCCAATACAACAACAGATGGCATATCTGCAAAACTGCTGGCCAGCACCACAGAAGGTAAAGTCAAACGAAATTCGAATCTCCTTCAGGCAGCGTGCCCTTCACCTGCAGGGCCTGGCTCCGTCTGCTTGTGTCAGTGCCTGCTGCCTCGATGGCGTCACACAACGCCTCCAACTTTTCCCTTGGCAAACTGGAGCACAGAGAGTCGATGTCATCGTCCTCAAATCGGCCTGCATCGCACCCTGATTGAACAACCTGTTAATGCCACAGTTGTTGCTAACATCGCCCTCTGCTTTGCTGTGAGCACACAAACCCCACGCCATAGTCATACTGCCAAGATGCAGCTTCAGCAACACAGCGACAGTGCTCATTGACGGTCTGGGTTGCAAAATGCTGAGAGAATTGCACCTGCCATCGAATTGCAGGTGCAAGGGAATTGTATGTCTAATTTTCTGACAATAGTCCTGAAATGCTAAGACAGATAACAACACCCACAATCACCACTGCTAGACATAACAACAATGATAGTTATTGCCATACATCACAATCATTCCCTCGCCCTCACAATAGTGGTAATAACAATAGCAACAATCAAACAAAGATATGTTCTTGGTGAATTCTATCGAACTGACTCCTTGTTTGTCCCATTTCGACGGTTAATACACTCGCTGAGTTGCCTGAAGTGTGACAGGAGGTGTGTCCTCAATTGCTGCAGCAACATACCAAGTTCTGCTGCACATTTGCCCAAGCGCAAAAGCTAAAAGCTGGTCTAGGCTTTTGCTGAGAGGAAATCATGCAACACATATCACTTGGCCAGGGCGGTCTACAGGTTACTCAGAATGCTTGAAATACTACCGCAGGCAGAGAAGCACATCAACAGCACACGCTTGCACATATATGTCACATGCTTCCTGGCAGCAAACTATAAGAAGTGCAAACAATGCCTTGCAAGCTCCCTCTGCAAGCAAGTTGTTCTCACATGTGCAAACATCCAGTCCACAGAATTTTTTGGGGATGGATGCACTATTTTACTGTGCATACCTTCTAGCATTGATACCTCATGTCAAAACAACCATGTGAGCAATGGCTGCCAATATATCTAGTGGAGAACATCTCAAGTGGAGAACCATTTCACCTGCAGTTTGCTGCTGCGATTGTTCCTTCTCTCCTCTCCTGTAACAGAAGGGTGATTGTAACAAACCAGCCAACCAATCAGCTCAGCAATTAATGTGCGAAAACAACTCAAAATTATACCTTCAAAATTCTCCCACAGCTCTCGCAACCGCGCCTGCTGCTTCTTTGCAGCTGCCTTCTCAGCTGCCTTTTTCCGTCGGGCCTCTGCAGCGGCCCTCTCTGCCTCCTCCTCTGCAGCCCTCCTCTCCGCTTCCTCCCGTTCTCTCTTCTCGCGCTCCTTAGCCTCAGCCTCTTCGCGAGCCCTCTGCTTTTCACGTTTGCGTTGCTTCCTATAAAAACCAGTTGCCACACTCTCTGAACATTGCGCTGTGCTGAAGCACTGTACAATACTGTGCGCTGTACCACACAGCACTGTGACTCACTACAGATGTACGTGATGAAAACAGGCACAAACACAGGGCCAAAACTGCATGATCTGGTCCCTGCTAAAAATGTCAACACTACGAAATAGGTGAACAGCAGAAACATTCGAAGCCAAAAAAGCAAGCCTAAGCCTCTTAATAGGACTCAAAATATTCTAAAGTTGCCGCACAGTGCAAATCACGTGTACAGTGTTGCAAACTTCACACGCTACTTGATTTTCAAAACCTTAACACCATTTTGTGGTCTGGGCCAAGTGTGGCACAATCGATTCGCAACAACTCCCTAACCTTCAATGCACGCCAGTAACCAACACAGCGCAGTACTGCTGCGCTCTACAGCATGGTACGGTACTGCTGCACTTTTATTGAAATCGCCACTATTATGGATGTGCTGTACTGCTGTACTGCTATGTGTGTATGTATACTACTACGCAACTATGCAGCAACACTGAACTGCACAGATATCCCTGCTTCTCTACCACACTGTGTGCTTCTACATGTGTCCATCTTTGCAATGCTGCGTTTGCCTGCTTTCGCAAAGTACAGTAACCATGGAAGATTTTCCAGTGCAGGTGTTGCAGTGCTGCCACCAGGTATGCACACAAGAGTGTTGTCAAATATGTCCATCAGCACATGTTCTGGACTCAGTGCTATGATTTAATTTAACAAGGTGATTTTCGGACAAACTGAACTATCACCAGTAAATTAGGCCTCATGAGAAAATCTCATTATCTCATTGGACTTCATGAGAAATCCCATCTCATTCAGGCAGTCTGCCACCTTCATGCATTCCCATGCACTCAGAGAGGGCACATCATTCTCTCGATTCTCTGCAGCACTTCAGGCAGCTGCTTCCAGGCACCACTCGAAAGCTGAACTCCAAGCTATGGGTGTGTGGGCAATTCTATCACGTAGTGCTCAAGCCAAGTGATACATTGTAACCAAACCAGCCACCCTGCTGAGACGTTTACATATTGACTCTCATGCCAGCAGAAGACAGAGCCACAAGGCATCTTAATAATAACAATAAATCACTTTGAATTAACAAACAGCAATCTCTTGCAATATTTGTAGTAACAACAATCAATAAGCTCATCACTTATTAGCAGCAATCTCTTTCAAACTACAATTACTTGAAGTGGTTTTCTTTCAGTGCTCAGCCTCTGTGCAATCCGACAGCAGAAGAATGCCTGTGGCGCACCTCTCTTGCTTCACTTCCTCTTTGTGTCTCACCACCCTGGGGTCGATCCTGTATGCGTTCTCCACCAGTTCTCTCAGTCGCTTTACCTCTTCTTTCTTCCCCTTTTCTCTCAGCTTCGAATTCTGTCTGCACAAAAGGCATGCTGAGTACAAACGACACGTTGCTGTACACCGCAGGAGGAAGGCTTGTTTTGGTCACCACAACCACAAATGGATATAAAACTGGCCTAGCAATTTCAGTGCCATGATGGGCACTGTTGGTAGCCACACTACATTTTCTATGTGTGCGCGTTGGCATACAGTCGCACTGGAAAGACACTATTGGATGCATACATGCCTACCATCGCCTACAAGGTGCAAGGCCAGTGATCTGTCTTGTTGAAGGCATTTCAAAAGGATACCAGCAGTGGCTTCCCAGCACATTTCAAACTCAACCTCAAAATCAGCACAGCCAAAGCCTGGATTAGGGTTTGAGCACATTGTTTCTTGTAGAACGATGCTTGTGATGTAATCCAATTGACATTTGATGTGCCACCATTGGGTGGACATCAATAAGGTGGGCACGGTCAACACAGTCTGTGCAGGTGCACAACTTCCACTTGCCAAAATCCAGAGGCGCCAAGGAGTCTTCAGATTCAAGACAATGATGCATTCGCTGTCAAGAGCTGAAACCAACTACCGCATCTGATATCAGGGGAGAATCTGTGGACAGATACCCAAAATAGACTTTGCATGTGATTCCATATTCTGGAAATCAAAGATTGTGTACTCTCAGGATCCGAATGTTTTGTTTGTAGACAGCTCCAAATAACAAGGTTGCCCTGACAATTCCTAGAGCACTTGCCAATGATGGCAATCCTGGTTCATGATCAGGACACTCAGGTTGACAGGGTTGTCTGAACTTACAACACACCTCTCTATCCACCTCCTCTCCTCTCGGTTCTCTGCCTGTGAGATGTCCTCTTCATCAGGGTGCGGGAATTCCCTCCATGACTTGAAACTGTACCAGAAGTCATAAAATGCCTCGATCTCTGCCCATGGCGAGTATTCATCCCCGACATCTGGTACTGGCTGCTCCACAGACCAGCGACAGTTTCTTCTGAAGGCCGGCCCAAACACCTGCAGCAGCGCTGCCATTTTATTTCTGTTCTTCTTTCGTTCCTAGTTCTAATTTCATATTTAACACGTGAACGCAACAATCCTAATACCTGCAATACAACTGCACTTTTAAATCTATTCTCCTCTTACTGCTATGTTTACTTTCAACTTACTACAATCCTGCAATGGATTTGTGACTTGTAGGTGCATCATTCCAA
The DNA here is from genome assembly GCA_905146915.1 of Ostreobium quekettii. NCBI lineage: Eukaryota > Viridiplantae > Chlorophyta > Ulvophyceae > Bryopsidales > Ostreobiaceae > Ostreobium > Ostreobium quekettii. Next base: position 47,636 of record CAJHUC010000407.1, on the reverse strand, counting down.
ACACCTGTTCCCATTCTTATTACAGATTCATTTGTCAGCTCAATGAATGTTTAATTTTTCTTGTATTGAAAATTTCTTCGACCATTTCAACACAAGATTACTCATGCCGGAAGGTGTTTGTACCACAGCATAACTGTGTGTTTCCACATATTCAGAGTCTGAGTTGGCACATGCCAAAATGGGTGTGGAAGAACTTCACATCGTCTTCTTTCGAAGCCAAACGTGGATCCACTTCGTCCATCAAGGGCGATTCGCAAGAAAACCTAGCTGAAAGCTTTCTGTGATTCTTGGCATCGCGCAATGTGACTGTACATGAGGGGTTTCACTCCCTCATGAAACCCCGTACACTGTTGTTCATTCATCAGCATGCTTCATTGTGATGTCGCTGAAGGTCAGGCACATCCCCTGGCAGGTAAGGGGTTAGAAGATGCATGGATGTGTGGGGGTTGGATGGGGTGGGGGCTGGGATTGGGAGTGCGAGGGGAGGGCAAGGAACACAAAATCCAAATTGGCCCACAGAGCCTTGAATCGCTGAGGTATCAAACCTGTGTTTCCCAACACACAGCACCACTCAACATGGGGAGACCGAACTGGGCCCCTGCTTGTGCAGTGTGTCTTTTAGTTCGATGCGCAGCTGAGCCACTAACATGATGCAAAGTATGGCCACCATGCAACCCCAGGCGCAACACCAGGAAGGTCAAATCAATCGCTGCAAAAACAGAAACAGGGATTGAAACAAGGAACAGAAAGGAAGCAAGCACAGGAACTGAAAACAGAAAGGAAACTGTAGAAATAGAACACTACAGTGATTCCAATCGAAGAAAGGGGCCAGTCCCCACCTTGAAGAAGTCGTCTGGATCGCAATCAGTTGGCATGGTGTCATCGAAGTTGTCCATCGAGTCATACTCCCGCCGCAGCTTGGCATTTGACAGTGTCTCATAAGCGTCCTGGATCGCCTTGAACTTTTCCTCCAACTTCTTCTTTGTGGCCTCATCCTCTGTCGCCACCTTGTCCGGGTGCATGACAAGTGCCACCTTGCGGTACGCTGCCCACACCGACCCATCCGTGCACAACTTGAATTGAACAAAAATGTTGGACCTTTACTGTGCATGCTGACCCCAACATCTTGCAAAGTTTGACTTGCTCTTGTTTTGCAATGCACCACAAGAGGTGAACCTTCTACTACGTTAGCTTCTACTGCTAAGGATGGATACGATTCCAAATGTTGAGCTTCTCTGTAATGCCTTTGCCCCACATGCACAAATGTACTTCTGAAGTACCACCATAGCAGTGCCAAAACACCAGCAAAGTTCTCCACTACTAGAATGCTGCACACATGCACAGCTGCCTGTGTCCACAAACTACAGGACCCGAGGTACACGTTCACATCTTCCCAAATTTCACATATCCACGTTCCACCAGTTTGGCACACACACTTGGGAGGGCTGGCATACCTTGTTAGCATAGAGTGTGGGTACTGAAGTCAGACTTCAAGGGCCATGGATTGCATCCATGGCTGATTGGCCAGTTGATTGATTACTTGATTGACGGTATAGTTAAGTCCAGCCAGACACGCTGGAGGATTATGGGTAAGGCTCCCTTTTATTGTTCTTGATAGAACTACTGGCAGCTGCAACACTACAGAGCATCATATTCTGCCCTACACTCAGACTCCAGATGCACGTGCGATCCATGCTTGAGGCCTTCAGCTTGGGTGCCTGCCAACAAGCCTGTGGACGGCTCACCCTTAGTTATCTGCTGCTCTGTCGCCATCCACCTCTCATGCTGCAGACCCAACAGCGCATACAGGTCCACCTCTGTAGGCTTCTTCACATCCCTCTTCTTCTTCTTAGCCTTCTTCCAGTGCGTACTGCAAGCAACAAGGCAGAACCAGGACTCTGAAGAGGCCTTTCGAATTTCCATCGGCTGAATTGTGGTTTTCAAGGACAAGTTCCTTGTTCTGTACTGCAGGACCTGGGGTCGCTCTCAAGGCTATGAATTGGGCCAGGACGTACCCTACTATTGCTTCACCAGTCATATTCATGCAGGTCTGAATACCACGCAATGAGCAACTTTACCTACCCATGACTGGCGGAGGCCAACCCTCTGTAGGTCGCCTTGTCTCTGTTGAAGATGCATTCATTCACTATTGGATGGCGCTTTCGGCGAATGCAACACTTCTTGCTTTTTCAAATCAAGTGAAAATAACAGAGGATCGAATCAAGAAAACGACACATCAATGCAAAGAATGTCAGCATACCCTGCCACCAAAGGAAACACTGTTTCAATGGCCAATCCGCTGAAACAGAAGCCCTGGAGGGAAAAAGAGGCCATCCGCCTTATTTGGCGTGCTATGCCCATTCTCACTGTGTCAAGATCATGCATTTTGCACCATCTCCTTCTCCTTGCAGCCATGGAAAACCTCCTACAACCAGAAAGTGCAGCACACAGTATTCTTCTGCACAGGTTTCTCATCAGTGGCATTCATTCGATACATCGTGCTTGCATGGGCTCACCCTGCTGGTGGCTCATCTGGTGCGTGGGCCCGCTCTCCGCCATCCTCCTCACCAACCTCCTCCTTCACATCGGCTTCTTCGGACTCTTCTTCCTCCCCCTCATAAGGATCTGCGGCAGCCCAACAGCACGCGACAAATCCCGAAGTCAGCCCGCAGACGTCCACAGCGCGCCGCCGATGCTTGCACAACCATTTTCCAACTTCTCCTCCTTTCCCTACTGGCGCCGGTGTTGTTGGGAATCTACTAGCAACCGCCGTCAGACAACAGGAGATTGTCTTTTCGACAGAAAAGAGACATGCCCCGCACAGCAGTCCCCGCTTCTGGCCGAGAAGCGGTCCAAGGCTCTCTTCTGCTCAGCACAAGCTTGCCCCGAAGTCTCCCAGAGCAATTTTTTTTTTGAGGGGGGTCTGCGGCAGAAAGAACCGCATACAGCACGAACCCAGCCAGCCAGCCACCTTTGGCGTCGATCAATGCGCAGCGCAACAACAGACCCAATGGCACCCGCCACAGCAACAACTCAGCCTCCCCACTGCCCATCTGACACCAAGTTTCCACGTGGAATCCCCGGCGCTGCAAAGCCCACACTCACAGTCGCGCCCAAGCCTACCGGGATCCAATCAATTCCTTCTCTCCACTCTCCGCGACTGCGCCAATTCGTCGCAACATCTCCCCCAGGTCGCGCGCGGCACGATTTCTCCCCCCCGCCCCCCACCACCACGCGTTGCTTGTGCTGTTTGCTCATCATCTCGCACCAGAAGCTCTACACCACCTCACACCATAGAAAGGAGTCTCGCAACGCACTTCCTCAGGAGGGGCCGCCCTTCGCACGATCCGTTTCTCTTTCTCTTTGTAACAAGTCTTTGGGCCCTTCCTAGCTTCTTGTGTTGCTTGCTTTTGTGAGCTCATCATTTAGCACCAGAAAACTCCACCAAAACTTCTCACAGCATGCACAAGTTTCTCGCGCACGGTGGCTCAGGAGGGGTGCCCTTCGCAGGACCCCTTTCTCTTTCCCTTTGTAACAAATCTTGCCCCCAACTCACCGATCACTCCCCTTTGAATCAGCGCCAGGCGATGAAACTCCTCCCCGGCCGCCTCCTTGCTGGGCGCCTTCACCAAGCCCGCCGTCGAGCACACCACCGCGATGCCGCCCTCGGGGATCAGCTCGGGGCGGCACTCGAGAAGGAGGCGGGGAGGGGGGCGGCCGGCGGCCATGGCGGGTGCGCAGGGGGAAGCCAGAATCGATCTGTGGGGGGCGTGGGGCGGGCTTTTTAAACATGGGAGTTGGTGCTCAGTCAGTCTTGCAATGCTACGGGTGCCGGCAATTTCGTCGTGTTCGCGCAGCTGCATAATGACCACCGTTTCCCTGGGTGAGTCACTTATGATTCAGCTGGCGAGGGACTCATGTCTGACACGCATGCTGACTGTGTGGGGTGGCCCGAGTATGCCACCACCGTTTAGAAAGAGAAAAAAGACAGAAACAAAAACAAAACTGGTCAGGAGCTTGCATTTTTGATGATATAGCAAGCTGGTCATAGAAGTTGAGAGGAGTTCTGCCTCAAGGGGCGCTTGGTGACGACTGAGCGACACCCTACACTGCAAGAGTATTCCCGTGAAAGTTGCCTCACCAGTATTGACCGTGGCTCTCAATACCTGGTGGGGTTATGTGTCCTGAATAAGGATACCGCCCAGTTTGGGTGTGTGTCCAGCCTCAAAGCCGAATGCGCAAGGCTAAGAGGTTGCTGGCCTGAAGAAGGCTAGAAAGAAACCACGCACGACCTAAAGTGTGGGCCCACACCTGATGGTTCTTTCCAGGGTGGACTACCCCATGCAAGGGCTGCATGTGCTTACTTGTTCATCCATCACCCACAACTGAAATATTGTTGTGGGGAAAATATACGTGCTGGCTGTACCGCCCGCCGTTTCATCACATCACTTCGGTCCAGACTCGATCCCGTATGCTGATGTCTCTTTCCAGCTATGGGTAGAGTCTGATCTAACGGTTACAGGGCAGTGTTCTGGGCCGTATTGTTCAGAAGTTTGGGCCCTAAGAAACATGCTGGGATGTGTCCTTCCTCAGCATGGGGCTGTGTTGGTGTCTTGCACAGCCAGCCTGCTCTTTGGTGGTCCCAGGCGCTGGGATTATTCTGGTGATCTGAATGTCGCTGAAAAAGTGACAAGACCAGAAAAATGTGGGAAAGTCACTGAGCATGTGACAAAGATAAGGAAAGACTCCTGAACAAGGAGTTTTGGATCGATCAGAGCGCCCCTGATTGGGCTGGCTGTGCATGAGAGGGTGCCCTTGTGGCTGATGATTCTTTCCAGCCATGGGGCCACTCAAGTGTATGTCTATGGGGCTGTGCCCCCAACCGCTCGATTTACAGGCATGTGCCTCAAGGAACATGCTGGGATGTCTCTTTCCCCAGCATGGCACTGAGCTGATGCTACTTTCCAGCTCGTGCATCCTTTTGGTGGGCATGACCTGATGCAAAGTGTACTTGCCACTGGAGAAGTGGCTGGGAGTTTATTTGCCACTGCAAAAGTGGCGCTGTCAATGGAAATGGACAGCTTTGTTTGCTGAATATCACTGAATAAGTGGTATTAACTGGCTTCCACTCAAAAGGTGGTACAACCATTGGAATTTGATAAGATTGGTTTGTGTATACCACCGAAAAAGTGGTTGTCTCTGGCTGCCACTGGAAAGGTGGTGTTGCCCTTGATATTGGGCAGGATTGATCGAAGTTCACCACTGAAAAAGTGGTGCTGCTCCTGAAAAAGGAGCTGTGAGCTTGTGAAGAACTCCAGGATCAGTTTCTGAATAAGAAACTGAAGTTCAGAACCTGTTTGTGGAAACATGCTGAAAAAGTATGTGTGTCACTTGATTACTATAGGTGCACGATTGATCCCTGAAAAAGGGATGTGTACAAACATTCAGCAGCTCCTGAAAAAGGAGCTTTGTGATTGCGAAATGGTGTAGGGACAGTTTCTTGAGAAGAAACTGAATTCCCTGAATTGATTTGGAAGTTGGTTTGATGCAAAACATGCTGAAAAAGCATGTATTGCATTTGCTTGGAAATGGTGCACAATGGGTCCCTGAAAAAGGGGCTCGCACACTGCCAAACAGCTCCTGAAGAAGGAGCTGATTCATTTTGTCAAAACGTATACCTAGGCACAGCACTGGAAAAGTGCTGTAGTCTAGAGTTATTGTATTTTATTGCGGGGGTTAGTACTTGGTGTATTCAGCGTCCTGGTGTGCCGTATGGGTGACCGGCGGGGGAGTGACTAGACGCCAGTCGCATCGGCGCGAGGCGCAGCCCCGTGGGCGTGCCGAGGGCTCCCTCCCTCGCTCGAAGGAGGCCTGCGAGCTCGGCAGAGTGTGCAGCAGTTGACGGAGAGGGTCATGTGGATGGCGCAAGCAGTGGCGAATGCTGTGCTGCGCCATCTGTGCGGTGGGAGTGGCGGATGTGCGGCGAGCTTGGAGGCGGCCATGGAGGCCGCGGGGTTGGCATTGCATGGCCTGGATGGCCGTGTTTGGGAGGCGCAGCCGCGAGGCATCTTGGCCGCCAGTGGACCATGCCTTCATCCACGCCATGCTGCCACCGGAGAGGCGAAGCGGCGAGGCGAGTAGGGCGGGCTCGATGGCGCGAAATGGCAAATGGCGCCGAGGTCGGTGGTGATGGGAGCGCGTTTTTTGGCATGGACATGGGGCACGAAGGGCTGAAGAGTAGCGGTGCAGTTGTGGAGAGCGGGGACGGGCTGATGGTGGAAGCCCGCGGTGATGCGGCGGGTGAAGCAGCAAGCTTGTGGCGATGGAGAGGAGGCCAGCGGGGTTGGAGAGGCCACCGCGGCCGGCGCGATCGGTTCGGGATGTGCGGAGGTGGAGGGGCTCTCCGTGAAGGAGGTGCCCGGCGGGTTCTGGGCTGGCGCGGCAGCCGGCGAGCGAGTGTTGAGTGGGGAGTAGCGCAGGCGCGGGGGGCAGGAGCCGGAATGCGCCCCGGGGGAAGTGGGGGTGATCTGGTAGAGTACGGCAAGCACATTGTCACGTGGGCAGGGGGAAAGGGACTGAGAGGTGATAATGTACTTTAAATATTTGGGCCAAAGGGCCAGTGGGTTTGGCGGGAGGCTGGGCAGCCATACGTGGGGGGCCAGTGGCCGTTTGATGGCGAATGTGAGTGGCTGGAATTAGCTTGCTATGAACGGAAATGCGGCGGCAGCGTACATTGCTCTGCAATTGCTTTGCTTGCACGTGGTGTGGGGCCGAGGGGCCGGACTACCTGGTGTGTAAGCCCCAACGAGGGCGGTTGGAGTGACCTGTGCCTGGCTACGTGACTGCTGCGCATGTGACGTGACAGGGCGATCGCCAACCAACAAGCGGAAGTGTTGTGTGGAGCGTCAGTGAGTTGTACTATACTGTGGGATCACCAGGGGCTGGGAACTTGTTGTGGGGGCCTCTCTGGCTGGTGGGGTGACTGCATTGCACTGAAACTGGGGGTGTGGAAAAGGGAGGGTGTGTGAAAGGGGGGGCTGCTGCTTCTCACTTGCTGCTTTCCCTTGCCAAAGTTGAAGTGTAGATTTGCAGTGTCTAGGCCCTGATGTTGTGAACATCAGCCATCTGTTTTCTAAATTTTGATGTCCAGCACACTAGGGCCACAAACTTGCTAGTGGTACCTCACTAATTGAGTATACAGTGAACGAAATCTAGTAGCAAGTACATTGAACCTGCCAGCCTGGCCATTAAACATGGCCCCCTCTGTCCGTCCACAATAGAATTTGGTTGGCTCTGTAAAAATTCTGTACAATCAACAGAATTTGTGAGCAGGCCACAGAGAGAAAAAGTGTTTTATAAAAATGGGCGGGGCTATGCTGTTAGAATCTGTGCCACAACCGATGGATGACAAGCTCCTATAACAGAACTATTGACCAAGCCACAGAATTGGACAGAATTCCATCAAAGTTCACGGAGCAAGTACGGACGCCTGTATGAAGTACAAAATGCAATGTGCTTTGGCAAAGGTGATAGACAACAGCTGCAGAGTGGGTCTCGTTCTTGGACCGGACGGTCAAACGCCTCGTATATAGTAGGTTGTGTCAATAAATATAGTCCAGCGTTGGCAAGGGATGGCCGGGAAAGAGCAGCGGGTTGTGTCCCCAGTCTGGCAAGGAGTGCCGGCCGAGGCAGCATTTATGATGGCATGGGCTGCAAATAGGTGGACATGCGTTGTTTATACATGTATTAATGTTGCACCTCGTTATATCATTGTTGTGGCCTGTATATACAGGCAAAGGTTGTTGGATACAGAAAAAAATGTGCTCGGAAAAAGTTGCCTCCGATAGAAACCGCCGCTGACCAACAGAACACTACCGGAATCTCCAAGTTCCTAATAGATGGCAATAGAACGCAAGGAAAGGCAATTGTTACGCACATCGGCCTGATGTGGGGGACGCCCTACTAATGGCCCTTGGTGTGGGGGACGCCCTGCCCAAGATACGTTACTATTCCTTGTCCTCGGTAATCATTATACCTATTAGGATACGGGAGTAAGAGGGGTGGTCCCGCCTAGGTCCGCGTAAGGACCTAGGTGCCCGGCGAGGTGGGTCCGCGGTTCAAAGAGGGCAGGAACCCCACACCCACAACCTTGACGTATCATTTGGTTTCAGAGCCACCTGGGGGTGGCTACCACATCTTCGCCTGGGCGCGAGGGCGAGCGCAAAGGACGGGGCCCTAGAGGTGGCCCCCTCTGTCATCCACAACAGAATTTGGTTGGCCCCGTTAAAATTCCGTATAGTCAACAGAATCTGTGAGCCGGCCACAGAGAGAAGAAGTGTATAACAAAAACAGGTGGGGCTATCTTGATTTCAGCATATACAGCAACAGAAATCCACACAACCTTCTAGAATAGAACCACGTGTTATAGAATCTGCGCCGCAGCCTACGGGTGACAAGGCCCCCATAATAGAACTGCTGACCAGACCACAGACGTCAACAGAATTCCATCAACGTTGACGGAGCAACACAGACATTTCAAACACGTTGAACCCTAGTACAGAAACTCCATATACATGGCGGACGTGGGGTGCAATTGCCTGGGTCTTTGATAGATTCGGCAGTGCACACTGCTTGCCCCCGTGGCACATCCATGTGCCCCTTCAAATCATTGTTGTCCGTCACGCAGGCGTAATGTACGCCCAAAGCGCTCCCAAACCCAGTACATTCGATTGGTTGGCATGTGATGTGATGCCCTTGGGGTATGTGAAATATTGCGTTGGGGCCACCCACCGCCAATTGCCCCAATGGCATTGGTACCCTCAGGTGAGTGGTGATGGCAGGGTGGGGGTGGGGTGGGGTGGGGTGGGGTGGGGTGGGGTGGGGTGGGGGGGTTGTTGTTCTGCTTGGCTGGAGTACCGGCCGTGGCGTGGCTGGGAAAAAGCCTGCGTTGCTGGGCTCATGTTGTGCATGGGCGGTTGTTGCTTCTCCGAGATCGTGTCGGGGTAAGGCAGGCCTGCCAAACCCCTAGGGGTTTGTTGTTCTGCTCGGCTGGAGTACCGGCCACGGCTTGGCCGGGAAAGAGTGGTTATTGCCAAGGCTCGCAGTGTCCATGGGCAGCTGCTGCTTGTCCGAGATCGTGTTAGGGCGGGGCAGGTGGGGATTGCTGTTCTGCTCGGCTGGAGTACCGGCCGTGGCTTGGCCGGGAAAAAGCCGCGGTCGCCGGGCTCACAGTGTGCATGGGTAGTTGCTGCTTATCTGAGATCATGTCGAGGTAGGGCCGGGGAATTGCTGTTCTGCTCGGCTGGAGTACCTGCCGTGGTTTGGCCAGGAAAGAGCTACTGTTGCTAGGGCTCGCGGTGTCCATGGGCCATTGCTGCTTGTCCGAGATCGTATCAGGGCGGGGCGGGGGGGGGGATTGTTGTTCTGCTCGGCTGGAGTACCGGCCGTGGCCTGGCTGGGAAAAGGCCGCTGTCCCCGGGTTCACAGTGTGCATGGGTAGTTGTTGCTTGTCCGAGATCATGTCAAGGCGGGGCGGGGGGGGGATTGCTGCTCTACTCGGTTGGAGTACCGGCCATGGCTTGGCTGGGAAAAAGCCGGTATTGTTGAGCTCGTGGTGTGCATGGGCGGTTGTTGCTTCTCCAAGATCGTGTCGAGGTGGGGCCAGGGAATTATTGTTTTGCTCTGCTAGAGTACCGGCCATGGCTTGGCCGGGAAAGAGCTATTGTTGCTAGGGCTTGTGGTGTCTATGGGTCGTTGTTGCTTGTCCGAGATCATGTCAGGGCGGGGCGGGGGGGGGATTGTTGTTCTGCTCGGCTGGAGTTCTGGCCATGGCCTGGCTGGGAAAAAGCCGCTGTCCCCGGGTTCACCGTGTGCATGGGTAGCTGCTACTTGTCTAAAATCATGTTAGGGTGGGGGGGATTGCTGTTTTGCTCAGCTAGAGTACCGGCCATGGCCTGGCTGGGGAAAAGCCACTCGCGCCAGGTTTGCAGTGTGCATGGGTGGCTGCTGCTTGTCCGAGATCGTGTCAAGGCGGGGCGGGGGGGATGGTTGTTCTACTCGGCTAGAGTACCGGCCATGGCTTGGCTGGGGAAAAGCAGTGGGGGATATCTATGGGGCCCAGGGTGTGGTAATAATAGCAGTCTAGCATTTGCAAGGAGTACCGGCTGTGGGTTGGCCGGGAAAAAGCAGCGGGAGATTGCATGTTAATAACAATAGTCTAGCGTTTGCAAGGGATGGCCCGGAAAGAACAGCGGGTTGCATCCCCTGTCTGGCAAGGAGTACCGGCCGAGGCAGCATTTATGTATATTTATTTATTCATGCATATTTATTTATGATAGTATGGACTGCAAATAGGTAGACATGCGTTGTTTAAACATGTTGAAATATTTGAACTCGTTATATCAGTGTTGTGGCTTGAATCTAGAGGCAAAGGTTGCTGGACACAAAGAAAGAAGAAACGAAGAAATCCGATTGGAAAAAATTGGCTCCAACAGAAGCTGCCACTGACCAACGGAACACTACCGGAATCTCAAAGTCCCTAACGGATAGCAACAGAACGCTGGGAAAGACAACAGAAAAAAAAGCGCTTTTATAGAAACTGCTTGCTACAAACACCCCCTTGACGGATAGCTCCAGAGCAAGAAAATTGAAAGCTGGCATGGCATGAAGGGCTATAGAAACCTGGCCCTGGAAAAGTGACGGAAAATGGACAGACGGATTGTTTGTGTTCCAAAAAATTACATAAGTAAAATTACAGAAAAAAAGCTGAGCGGCCACGTCTACCGGGCCCCTTCCCTGGCCTCCTCCATGGAGGCTGAGGAAACGGATTCTCCAACCCGGAAGGGCACGCCCGATTTGTTGGGCAAGGTTGAGACACCCAGGAAGGGGACACCGACCAGCTCGGTCGGTGAAGACATTATAGCCCAAAATGGGCAAGGACAGGAAGAAGTCCGAAAGAACATAGCTGGTCCATTGTCAGGTTGAGCTGAGCCCGAAGGGCGCGACCAGCCGATGGCCGAGGCGCAAGAGTCCCCAGTAGAGGAGGCGGCGCCGGAGCCGGGTACTATGGCGTAGAGGTGGCCACTCAAGATGCCATCCGCTTCGTTAAATCCGGTTCGTTAATTTTTACCAGCTGTCCGTTAAATTCCGTTACAGAAAAAGGGAGAAAAATTCAGAAAAAACGAAAAAAATCCAAAAAATCGAAAAAAAAAACAAAAATCACAACAACTGCGGCTAGTTAAAAATTTGGTATGCATAGGTTGAAATAAAATACAAACGTGCTCTCTAATAGCGAATTCCATAAACTATAAATATGACTAAAACCCAAAAATCCCCAAAAAATCCAAAAATCCGGTAATTTTTGGTTAATTTTTGTATTTTTTCGTTATTTTCCGTTAATTAACAGATTAATTAACGGAATTAACCTCTGTCCGCTATTAACGGATCCGGGTGGCCACCTCTAGTACCGACAGAACAGGGGCGGCACCACCCTGGATCTGAGAGGGTCTTGGCGGTGGAGATTGAACTGCAAGCCGATCATCAGGCTCGCTGACCAAGGAAGGCCGCACCACGGCAACAGTCTGGGGAGCCTGATCAACACTCTCCGCCCCATTCACCTGCATGTCATCACCAGACCCAGACATACCGATGAATCTCTCTCTCACACACGTACAAACAAATCACCTCAATCCACTCCCTCACTCTCACCCACACGTCAGACCCAACTGTATGCACCCAGCCGCAATGTCCTGTGCACCGGACACTGAGCGTAGTCAGTCGTGGTAGTCTGGGGCCTTTCGTGCACCCCCAGGTACCCAGCTATAGGTACCGTAGTCAGCCTAGGGCCTAAGCTCCCCCGGTCAGACACAGAGCAGTACTCCGATCCCCTGAGGACGACCCCCAGGCTCACGGTACTCTGGGGCCCTAGCCAGGGCAAGGGGAGCTGGGATCAGTGGTGGGACGCCTTCCCTGTGTGTGCCGCAAGCTCAATAGACCCAGCTCCCGGGAAATCAATCTCAGGTCTCCCCGGTATAGCGACCGACCCGAAGGTCTGCCTGTCCTACCCAGGATCGAGAGTCGAGCACGGTAGGGACACAGGCACCCCAAACTACGACACCTAACCACTCACCCGAGTATCCCGCTGGCTTTAACCTGCGGTGGAGTAGGCAGGCGGGGACCCCGTAGTGGTGGCAGCTATATGGGCGCTAGACTGGTCCCTATTGGACCCTATTGCCTCGGGTTACCCGCGCTGCCGGCTGGCTCCTGTGAGCCCTATGCCTCAACAGCGCCCTCTACCACTCCCCCGTCCGAACTTCGGGTCCTGGCGACCCCGGATCTGGTGTACTAGCACCCTAATGACTAGAGGTGGCCACCCGGATCCATTAATAGCAGATAAAGGTTAATTCTGTTAATTAATCCGTTAATTAACGGAAAATAACGAAAAAAGACAAAAATTAACAAAAAATTAATGGATTTTTGGATTTTTGGGGGATTTTTGGGTTTTAGTCATACTTATAGTTTATGGAATTCGCTATTAGAGAGTATGTTTGTATTTTATTTCAATCTATGCATACTAGATTTTCAACTAGTCGCAGTTGTTGTGATTTTCTGGGTTTTTTTGATTTTTTTGGATTTTCTTTGTTTTTTTCTGAAATTTTCTCCCTTTTTCTGCAATGGAATTAACGGACAGCTGATAAAAATTAACGAACCGGATTTACTGGAGCGGATGGCATCTTGAGTGGCCACCTCTACTAATGACCCTTATGAGCCAACACGAGGGCTCCTAGGGGCGTATTAAGGCCCACTGGGTAGTCAGGCCAAGCTTGGCCTTTTAGTCCATAAGGCTAAGCAGTTGGTGCTTGGCCTGTGTTCACCAAGTCGACAGACAGGGAGGTCCCTATTGGGATCAGTCCCTTGCCTAGCCCTGCGGTAGCCACTGCTCTCACCAGGCCACCAGTTGCTTGCCAAGACCAACCCAGCCCCAGGAATCCTTCAAGGTCAACTCAAAATCAAGGGAAGTAGCAGAGGTCTTCCTCCCCCAATTGCTCAGCACAGGGAATAGCAACAGAATCCCTGCACAGAGGTTCCCCCAACACTCCAATTCTAGCACCTAGCAGCACAACAGCACACCAGAACAGTAAAGAGAAGCGGGAAAACAACACTCCCACTCCTCAATCTGGTGCAATTATGCAGGGAACACAGCAGCAGTTCCCCCCAAAAAACCACAATTCCGGAACTTCCCATGTGCAACCAGACATAGCAGTGGTATTGGGGCAATTCAGAGCTTCCCCAGCACTTGTCTGGCACCCTGGAGGCCTGCAATTCCTTCACACAGCACCACTTTCACTCGCAGGTTTACCCTCTAGTACACCCAGTTCCAACCACTGTGCGCCAGTACACGCAGGTCCAGCCGCTGCCAGCCAGCACACGCGCACACCCTAGCACAGGCTGGCGCCACCTCTCAGCGTCCAGCGATTGCCAATCGCACTGCGCAATCTGCAAATCGCACTGCATCACACTGCAACACGCAATGGGAATGCGCAGCAGGCCTGTGCTATGTTGCGCCCAAATGCGCATCCCGTCATCGCAGGTTTTGGATGTGCCACATCACTCCAATGGTCATTCCCTTCACCGCCAGCGCCTCACGTCACTCCACCGGCGCCCAGCGGTAGTACACACACCGGGCGGAGCATCGGCGGCACCCGCCACGTCACACGTCACTCCGCCGGCGCCCAACGGCAGTACACGCCCCGGGCGGAGCATCCGCGGCGCCTGCCACGTCACACCGCACTTGGGGCAGCCCATCACGTGACCCGATGGGCCTCCGCAGTCCCGTGCTGCGGGCCTAGCTTCCTCCAACTCCTGGCCCTCGCGCTCGTGGCCACCCGGACGCACGCCGCCTCCGCCAAGCCACGCGCCCGCGGCGGAACGTCGCGGCCGCCTCTCCGCGCCTTGCCCGAGCTCCTGGCCCGCGATCCACCTTGATGCTCGGCGATTGGGAGGGAATGAAGGAGGGAGGGGGGGGAGGGGGGGAGGGCGATGGTGATGGCGATGGCGGGCAATGCGCGCCCGCCGCTGCCGCTGATCAGGCAAGAGGAAAGGGAGTGGGGGGGCGTCGCGGAAGCCCCAACAATTGTCTTGCTCCGAAACCAATTGTTGCGCACCCTATTGGGTATGCCCCAGGACCGGCCCACAAGGGGCGCGTGGAGAGAGCGGGGAACTCGAGAAGAATCTTACAATTGGAAGCGTGTAACCACAATTATAGTCAGGTGTTCATTTCACAAAACGGCAGCTAATCAAATTATAGACACACTACTCCTGTTGTGGAATTACTTGGGGGTAGTTACAGCCAGGTTTCTTGGGGCCAATTTAGTGGCCCTGGCTGTTCATTTATGCACTATTCTGGGTGGTTGTGAGTTCCTGGGAGCTGGTGGAGATGTGCCGGAACATTTACATTACATTATGACATTGTACATTACATTTCCTGGTGTGCTGGCCACCCAATGTAGGGTGAGTCAGCTGGCTGCGCGGGAGTGGCGAAACCGCGCCTGTCTGAATGTTCTGTAACCGTTTTCGGACCCCAGCACCCGCGCTTGACGCCACCGAGCGCGAGGAGCGTGTTTCCGTCGGACCTTCGGGTCCAGTGCCGCACCCCAGGCGAGTTTTGGATTATACGGGCCCACCACTACGAGCGAGCGGGCAAGCGAACGCCCCGAGAAGCCACACCGAAAGGTGTGAGAGGCTGCCCTTCGGCAGCGACCGGGCGTCCTCGGGAGGCGCCCATCGAGGATTCGAACCACCCCATCAGGTGGTTTCGGAGCCAGTGACCGGGGGGAACGCGGACGATTGACGCGGAGGCTTTAGAGTGAACCGGCGGGGAGCAATTGCTCCAACCATCGCACCCGCCGGCCTTGAACGAGCCAAGCGGCCACCCGTCGGAATTGCGGGTGAATCGCGGAGCGATTGTGTGGATTGAGGGTGGCGGAAGGCGGCGCAGGTGATTGCGCACCCTCTCGCGGCCAATCAGCGTGGTCGCGCGGCGGGAAGCGCGGGCAGCGCGGCCAAAGTCAACCCCTTGGCCTTGGACGAGTGAGGCGGCCAATCGGCCGATTTCCGCGCGGATCGCGGCTTGATTGGCAAGGCCCCGCGCGCGTGGAGCGCGGCGCCGGCCGGTCTGCACCTTTGCGCGGCCGGGTGAGGCGGTCGCGCGGCGTGGAGCGCGTGGGCGCGGCCAGAGAGAGCGCCAGGAGCAAGGCGCAACGTGAGAGCGGCCAATCAGCGGCGAGGCGCATTGTCACGTGACAATCCGGCGGGAAGCGGCCAGGCACGTGACAATCTCGGCGGTGGCAAGGCGAGCCAGTACATTGGGAGACCGGTGGTGGACTCAGTACATCGGGAGTGGAGCTGCAAGCCAGGAGCTGGTCCTGTGAGGCTACCCAGTGGATTGTGGGACCAGTACCAGTACAGGACAACCAGCAACAGTACTTCAGAGCCAACTACAGTACTTGGAGGCTACTTTCAGTACATTGCGGCCAGTGCAACACCACCGTACTACTCAGTGACCCGGCAGAGCTACCAGCGAATTCGGCAGCTCGCTCAGCGAAAGCTGTAGCTTGAGTAAGCCGGGAGGGCCTACGCCGAGGTGGGTTGGCTGCTATTCCTGCATAGTGGTCGTGACGTGCGGGGGAGGCCTGTGTGGATCCCAGAGGGCCCCTACTGAGGGACTGTGTACCCCCGGCGCACGATCCCACTGAGCTAAGATCAGTGGTAGGTTTGAACGCCTAAGGTACCCGCCGGGAGCCGTGGCTGTCAGGCTCGGGTTGAAGCCACCGGTACCTTAGGAGTTAGGAAAGTCATAGAAAGGGGCCAGCCTTCACCTGCTGTCACTGAAGGGGGGCCGGTGGCAGTGGGTGTGACCACGGGACTGTCGCGTTTCCCGGCTGGTAGGCGCTAGGAGCCGTCCCTAGTTCTCCCCCGCTCCAGGCAAGGAGCTGACCGTGCACCAGCCTAGGAACTCGTGAGTTCCTAGTCTGTTGGTTGTACACGGGGGAGAACCGTGTCTATTGGTCTATGCCTGCTAAGCGGCAGGTTGGAGATTCCGGACATCTCTGACTTCCTCAGTTCAGTCTACGCCGATCAGCTCAGTCAGACCAGTTGACTACAGCAGTCAGTTTATTTTCAGTTCAGTTGTCTACCAGTTTTCAGTATTTCAGTCAGTTCCAGTACCTCTGCCTGACTACATCTACAGAGGAGTTTTGCTGTTGTTTTGTCTGTGGCCATACGAGTAGTACTACTCGCCTGTCAGCGTCAGTGACCAGCGATGGCGGACCGGCAGGGACAGGAGGGGCTGACCAGCACAGGAGCTCATGTCCATGATAACATGAGCATTTCATCAGGAGGGTCAGTCCATCCTCCAGGGAGTACTACAGCGGCTGCAGGGGAGTCCAGTGGGGCTCAGGATCTCGCATTGGTTCCAGTGTCTGTAGCACTTGTGACACAGCAGGAGGCAGTGGTGTTGAGAGACCAGTCACAGGCGCTGTATGCAGAGGGACCCATGGAGCCCAGAGGGATTCCTGGAGCATTGGCAGTAGCAGAGGGTATTGCCCAGACAGCCATGACTGCCATGCAGCAGAGCTCAGCAGTGGGACATCATACCATGCAGGCAGTGCATTTGAGTGCAGTTGCTGGACAGCAGGCAGAGCATGCTACACAGCAGAGTGCTTTGGCAGGGCAGCAGGCATAGCAGGCAGCTCAGCAGAGCGTTGCAGCTGAGCAGCAGGCACATCATGCTTCACAGACTAGTGCATTCGCTCTTCAGCAGACGAATGTACTGAGGCAGGATACAACGCAGGCGATGGGACAGGTTCATGCTGGGATGGAGAGGTTGCATATGGATCAGCGGGAGACTTTGAGTGTTGCGCAGCATTCAGAGACACGCAGCTCAGAGGCTATGAGGCATATTGAGCAGTTGCGTCATGCACGTGAGGAGGACCAGCGACAGTTTCAGCAGAGGATGACTCAGATGGAGGAGGCTCTGAAGAAGCAGATGGATGTTGCAGGAGGTGCAATGAAGTCGATCCAGTCACTACGTGAGGAGCTGGATGCATCTCGTGCTGATGCCCGTACCCTTCGTCAGCAGCTCGATGAGTCAAACTGGAAATTGTCGCAGGTCTCAGAGCAGCAGTCAGCAGCTCATCAGGCACAGATGCAGAGCACTGCAGAGTCGACAGCCAGAGCTGACAAGTTACTGCGCCAGGCCAATGAATTGGCCGCCCGCTATGAGCAGATCCAGCAGCGACGATCATCAGGACAGCAGGCCAGCACTTCTGCAGCAGTGCCGCCTGTTGGTCTTCCATTGCAGTTTGGATCCATCCCAGATCTGCCTCAGAGTACTCAGTCTATGCCCAGAGTGCCTATGCCAGAGAGAGTACCTATTGTGCCTACAGCACCGCCCATGCCAGATAGTGCATCTGCCATGCCAGCACCAGCACCCGTGTCAGCACAGCCAGGGGCATGGTCATTTTCTCAGCCATTGATGCCATATGGTGTACCACAGGGGGCAATGTTCAACGTCAGTATCAAACCACGAGAGCCACCTGTCTTTACTAGAGGTGGCCACCCGGATCCGTTAATAACGGACGAGGGTGCCGTCCGTTAAATATCCGTTAATTTAGCTGACCCCGCTCTCTCTCTTGCTGACGTGGCACGGATGGCAGCGGACGGCTGGTGCCAGTCAGCGGACTCTGCGGATTCCGCTTGGGCGTTAACGGATATTTTCCAACGGACCGGAAGCCGCGCACCCCATCCGCTAATTTAGCGGATGGCAGCGGACGTGTGTGCCTAATCAGCGGATGACAGGCAGTAAGTACTGATTTCCGAATCTGCGGATCGGGTTGATTGCCAGCGTGGCTCAGCCAGCGTCCACATACCGCGGACCTTATTTGGTCGCTCTTCTGGTGCTGCCGCAGTCTCCAACCCTTGCCGCCCCACCAGCCACACCATGGACCCAGCACCTGCCGGGCCAAGAGGTAAGGCATACCACGCGGCGCGCGCACGGGCGGCAGAACCAGAAGCCAGGGCAACGCCCTCAGTACCGCCGACCTGGCGGGAAATTCCGGGCCGCGCGGGGTGTTGGGGGGGGGGGCTCGGATGTTCTGTTGGCCGAAAACCTATCTGTGGCCGGATGCAATCCGCCACTGATGCACAGGCATACCGCGCTATCCTGCTTTCTGGCCAGGGCAACGCCCTCAGTACCGCCGACCTGGCGGGAAAATCCGGGCCGCGCGGGGTGTTGGGGGGGGGGCTCGGATGATCTGTTGGCCGAAAACCTGTCTGGCCGGATGCAATCCGCCGGTGATGCTCAGGCATAGCACGCGCTATCCTGCTTCCTGGCCAGGGCAACGCCCTCAGTACCGCGGACCTGGCGGGAAAATCCGGGCCGCGCGGGGTGTTGAGGGGGGGGGGGGCTGCTCCAATGATCTGTTGGCCGAAAACCTGTCTGGCCGGATGCAATCCGCCGGTGATGCTCAGGCATAGCGCGCGCTATCCTGCTTCCTGGCCAGGGCAACGCCCTCAGTACCGCCGACCTGGCGGGAAAATCCGGGTCGTGGGGGGTCTCGGATTATGTGTGGACTTTGGAAGCCTGGTGGCACATGGCCGGGTTGGAAGATCATGGTCGGGGTTTGACTTCATTCCGGGATTTTACCTGCGACCCTCACCAACTGTGTTGCATTGTAGGTGCGACCAGTGCTGAAACGGAAAGCAGGCAGGGACGCCTTCGACATGAGGGACGTGTAGGTGCGGTGGACGTGTACCTCTGTGCAGCAAGCCTGAGTGTCGCCTATTGTGGCTGGGTGCTATAGGGAACATCGCGGGAAGTCGGGTACAATCGCAATATTGATTCTAAGGCTGCTAATCCAAGGCTTGTATGCCTCTGGCTGGAAACCATGCATCCATTCGGGTACCTACTGTCCTGTGTATAAGTTGGAAATGTACTTAACGTTGTGTGTGGTGCTGCAGCCTCACCAAGCTGCGCCTATGCAGATCCACAAACCATCAGGAGGGGGATGGCGAGCGCAGAGGAGCAGCAAGACGAGCCCTCACTTGGTGAGTGGATTACCACTACACTTGCAGAACCGTATTTTGCCGTCGTCTTTGGCGGCTATGGCTGTGTGTGTTTGTGTGTGTTTGTGTGTGTTTGTGTGTGTTTGTGTGTGTTTGTGTGTGTTTGTGTGTGGGTAGGGTGCTGCACCATTCTGGCATGGCCACCTCGTTGGTGGCAGTACCCGCCGTCACCTGGCTGGGGAAACCTTGGCAGTTGGTTCCTTCCATGTGGCCATGCACTGCATAGGGTGCACCACTTGTCGCTGCAATACCCATCGTCTTTGCTTACATGCCACCAACATTATCTGGCAGTACCCGCCGTCACCTGGCTGGGGAAGTCTTACCACTTTGTTACTTTTATTTGGCTGCACACTGTACAGGGTATGCTGTATGTCCCTGCAGAACCATCGCCTGTTTTTCCTTATGTGCCATCACCACTTTGTGACAGTACCCGCCGTCACCTGGCTGGGGAAACCTTGGCAGTTGGTTCCTTGCATGTGGCCATGCACTGCACAGGGTGCACCACTTGTCGCTGCAATACCCATCGTCTTTGCTTAGATGCCACCAACATTTTTTGGCAGTACCCGCCGTCACCTGGCTAGGGAGACCTCAGCACTTCGTCGCTTTAGGGGGCCGTGCATTGGACAGGGCGTGCTGCGTTTCTCTACAATAGCTGTCGTCTTTGCTTTCGTGCTCAGCACGACGTGCTGCCGCCAGTTTGTGGCAGTACCCGCCGTCACCTGGCTGGGGAATCACTGTATTCTGTTCATGTGTTAGGTCGCAAGCGGCCCCTGAACAGGAGCAAACGTTATGAGGATGGTCGAAAGCGCCGGCACAGACACAATAGGAAGGGGGGAAGGAAACGTGCAGGGGTGAAAGTTAGGCGGCGGATACAAGCTACGCGTGATCGGGAAGCTGAGCGCGATAGGGAAGCTCTAGCAGATAGATTAGAGGAAATACAAGAAGCGGGGTTGGGTGGCCTGCCCTCGGGGGTGTGGCGGCCCATACAGGACCACCTCGCCCCCGTTGAGCAAGCGAGGTTAGCCGTCGTAAGTGGATACATTAATAACGCTTTGGGGGGGTCCGAAGGGGCACGGTTACGAAAGGAAGAACACGATAGACAGAACCCCCCCCTGTCTTTGGAAGAATGGCAGAAGCGTCGCAGGCAGGAACGCAGAGTAGTGGATAGGAATCGCCGGGCTGCGTACAGAACGCGACTGTGTGCGGGATTAGTAGATTTAGTGCTGCATCGGGGGGAACATAAGGTGGGGTACAAGTCTATTAGCAGAAAATATAGAATAACTCAACCGTCATTAAGACGGTTGGAAGAAAGACTCATTGAAGACGAATTTTTTTCACAGGTTGGGTGGGAGTTCAATGTCATGGACTCCGGCCTCCTAACAGGTAGTGACACGGAGACTTCCTCCGATGGGGATTAGTTTTTTTTTTTTTTTTTTTGATTGTGAGGTGATGTCCAAGTACCGCCTGCCACCGGCGAGGAACGTGACATTCGCTGAACAGTCCATGGTTGTCAGACGCTTTTCTGCCTTTTTTCACAGAAGAAAATGTCCTCAAACCGTCCTTATAACATCTGAAATCCATCGTCGAATACATGTTGCCTCGGTTCATTACGCACTGGACGTGTGCGCCAGGCTGTGCTGGCGGCGATGGTGATTTCGATCTCGCACAGTTTATTGCTGAGCGAGGAGTCCCAGATGCACATGATGTTCCTGCTGGGAGGGATGTGTTCCGCTCTGCGGACACTGATTCGCTTGGAGGTGCATCGCCAAGTTCGAGTGTCGTTGTGGTGGAGTCTGTGCCACAGCGCAAGGCCAAGAGAAGGCGTCTGACCACCCCTGAACCGCTTGCCACGGCTGCTGATGTGCGGACTCCTCAGCAGGAACAGCAAGCACTAACTGCAGCAAAGCAATCCCCACGCGTGGTGGCGACCTTGGAGGAAGGGTCGCCAAGGAAACGCCACAAAGGCCGCCACCGCAAAGGGGATGCAGGCCACCGGGAATGGTGTAGGGAGGGGTTTAATGTACAAACGGAGTCAGGGCCCGACAAAAGACCACGTTCCATTACTGCTACTTGCCGGTTGTGTATGGGGAGGGGCATTGCCAAGACATACAAAGTGTTGTCATACAACCCGGAGAAAAAGTACAGCAACAGTGCCAGTTGGACAGGGCCCTCAAAGCATTTGAAAGACAAACATAGCGTTTTCAATATTGAGGCACTTCGAGATAAACTCAATAATCCGGCGGCCAACCAGCAGATGAAATTGGGTACATCGTTGGAAACTTACCTGGAGACATGGCACCCTAGGACCTCAGAATGGGACAGGGCGGTGGCCCACGTTGCTAGGTACGTCAGTTTTGCCAATGCACCATACCACCTTGCTCAGACGGCGCCCTTCATTCGTTTAATGCGAGCCTTTATTCCCCGTTGGCCATCTATTAGTAAGCAAACAATTGTGAGGTCGGTGGCGAGACAGGCCGATGAGATCAAGCGGGAAATAAGGGAAGAGGTGTCCCAAATCCGAGACGAGGCGAGAGTTGCCATGACATCGGACATTTGGACAAGCAGGAACACGCACCCGTTCATAACAGTGACATTGCATTGGGTGGATGCAGATTGGAGCATGAAAAAACGCATACTGGGTGAGTTTGGATGGCATATTCTATGTCCTATGATATTTTCAATATTCGTGGTTGTCAATTCTTTACTGTTTGCATACATGCCGTGATTAGTGACCACTCTTGTGTGCTCTGCCAGCCGTGTCATGTGCAGTCGCTGCGCTAGTACCGGCCTTCACTGGCCGGGAATCACGCCTGATTGAACATGAATCGTGGATGCTGTGTTGCCATGGCACGATAGCCATCAGTACAGGCCCGCCATCGGCCAATGCTGTGTGACATGTCATGAATATCAATTCTTTACTGTTTGCATGCATGCCGTGATTAGTGACCATTCTTGTGTGCTTTGCCACCGTGTCATGTGCAGTCGCTGCGCTAGTACCGGCCTCCACTGGCCGGGAATCACGCCTGATTGAACATGAATCGTGGATGCTGTGTTGCCATGGCACGATAGCCATCAGTACAGGCCCGCCATCGGCCAATGCTGTGTGACATGTCATGAATATCAATTCTTTACTGTTTGCATGCATGCCGTGATTAGTGACCACTCCTGTGTGCTTTGCCAACCGTGTCATGTGCACTCGCTGCACTAGTACCGGCCTTCACTGGCCGGGAATCACGCCTGATTGAACATGAATCGTGGATGCTGTGTTGCCATGGCACGATAGCCATCAGTACTGGCCTGCCATCGGCCAGTGTAGTATGACGTATATCATGTGCAAAAGGTAACCCCCGTCTTTTAAAGCACAACACGTTGGTGGTGACAGGGACTACCAGCTTCCCTGGGAGCCACACTGCAGACGCGATAAGCCGTGTCTTGCTAAAGATCCGATTGAAGTATGGCCTACACCCTGTAGTTCCGCGTGACCAAGTCATGACGGAGTCGGAGATGGAAGCAGACCCTGTGCGTGCGTTTCAGGACGAGTCGCCATTCGATCGTGTGGCTCTCACCACGGACTGCGCCTCCAATATGATTTCAGCAGCCGAGAAGAAGGATATTTTTGATTGGCACCCCTGCATTTGCCATCTGTTAAATACCGCAGTCAAGGCCGCTTTCCAAAATGTTGAGGACTTTCAGCAGCTCGTCCAGCCGCTTCGCGAATTAGCAACTCATTTTCACAAATCGCCCACTGCTTGGAGTATTTTCCGCCGCGTGCAAAAGAAGGTGCTAAAGGAGGCAGGGGCCGGCGATGTATCATCAGATGATGGGGAGGAGGATTACTCGGGTGTAAGGGAAGAGGATGATGTTGCTGTGTTGCCCGATGATCCTGATGCAGATCTGACGGTTCCTGACAATGAAATGGAGCAGGCTTGTCCAAAGCGAATTTTGCGTCTGGGGACTTGGTGCCCAACGAGGTGGAACAGCATGTATTTTTTGATTAAGAGGGCGGTTTTGTTGGAGAGAAGCATCCGCGAGTATACAGCAAACGCGAGAATTGCTAAGATCATTATACCAGCATCTGGGTGGTGCATTTTGAAACAAGTGCTGCCAGTCCTGGAGTCCGTACGGGAATTGTCTGAGCGATGTGAGGGGGACGACTACATCACCATATCGGATGTCTTGTACAATGTGTTGAAGTTGTTGTACGACCGGCTGTATGTCAGTGACACCGATGCACACGCAAAACCTGTGTTGTCTGAATTCGCCTTTGAGTTCACACAAAAATTGTGTGCGGATTGTGATAATGTCAATCTAATATACTGCTGGGCATTAGCGGCGGCTGTGGACGGAAGGAGGAATACATTGCACTGGATGAGGAGGATTTGGAACAACGCTGAAGATTGGCCGAATCTGGTGGAAGAATATGACACCCTGGCAAAGCTCCAAGCGATGTTGAAGAAAGAGATGACGGCATTGGTGAGTTGAGTTCTGATTTGTGGCCTTTGCCTTTGTGAATGACATTCACTGAATGTGTGCATCCAACTGTTGATAGTTTTTGCTTGTGTGACTAACAGCATGCATATGACTTCTGCAGTTGAGGCACATGGTGAAGGCGCCCGAAGTCCAATCCTCGGGCTCATCATCCGAAGAGGCTGCACCACAGGCTGTGCAGCAGAGCTGGCTTGACGCGGCATCACCCCCCCCTAAGGGACCCCTACGTTTCCGACGATCAAAGAGGAGAAGGCGGGCCCCATCCTCCCCACAGCAGATGGACCCCATCGAGGCCGAAGTCGAAAGGTGGTTTGAATTGAAATGGACACCAGCATGTGAGTATCAGAAGAAATGGAGTGCAGGGGATTGGTGGCGCGAGAATCATACCAGCTTCCCCTTGGTGGCCAGGCTTGCACGTCGAATACTTGCAACACAGGTGAGTGGGTGAGTACAACTGGCTGTGCATATATACCACAGTGCCCTTATGAAGTTCACAGGCTGAGAAGTACTGAGTATTTTTGGTTGTGTTGTAGGCCTCCAGCGCCAGTAGTGAACGATCTTTTTCCAAGGCTGGTCTAATAGTTCGGGCCAAGCGCATGGTTCTCAAGCCCGAGAACGTGGATCATTTAAGCTTGCTAGGGTGGCAAATGGCTGAGAGTGCATGGGCGCAGCAGAAGCTAGCGCATCGACGCAAGAAGAGGGGGAAGGGGGGGAAGGGAGGGAAGGGAGGGAAGTAGTGACTTTGGTTTCCTGGGTTTGGATCGCCACCGGTGACCCCCCTCGTTGCCCCGGCGTGGAAAGTGTGGAGTACCGCCGCAGCGAGGGTGCGATAGGCAGAGATGGAAGATAAGATATCATGACTTCTAATATTCCGTTGGTCTGTGTTGAAGTGCACACCTTGGACACACTATGTTGGAGTGGTGGATGAACTTTGGGTATCATATAAATAGAAGAAAATTTTATTCAACAATTGCGTCCCAACAAGTACTGCGGTTGGTGGATGGGCTTTACACTCGCTGCCCTGGCGCGGAAACTGTGGAGTACCGCCGCAGCAACCCATCGTTATATGTGATACGTATGCTCCATTCCCAAGTATGTTGAGTGGCTCAACTGTGTTCAGAGGTGAACCCTCTTTGCCACCTGCCTCAGGTGATGCGGGTGTTTGTGTGTCTGTACACTCGCTGCCCTGGCGTGGAAATTGTGGAGTACCGCCGCAACAACCCATCGTTATATGTAATACGTATGCCCCATTCCCAAGTATGTTGAGTGGCTCAACTGTGTTCAGAGGTGAACCCTCTTTGCCACCTGCCTCAGGTGATGTGGGTGTTTGTGTGTCCGTGTTTGGTATTACAAGTATGCCGAACCCTTGCTGCAATGGCCAGGAAGACTTGCAATAGGAGTGTGGTGCGCACTGCGTACTACGCAGCAGTACCAGCCGCAGCAAGTGATGCAGGATGGCAGGCCATACACTGGAACTTTACACACGGCTTGTGTGTTGTTCAGTTCTCCAAAACACTCCATGTATTACAAACCGCAGAATACATGACCTGGAAAACGCCCACACACGTTTATGAAGTGTGCAACCAACACAACTCGAGCTGCTGCAAAATGGAAACCCCTGGCAACTTCGCCTTGACCTTGCCGTGGCTGGAAAGCAAGTACCTACGGGACAGAACGGACCAAAATTATGAATCCACGGATGTTTTGTCGCGGACCGGACGCCGCGCACGCCCTCCGCTAATTTAACGGCAAATAACGGTGAAGAAAAAGTGAGAGCCGGATTCTGCGGACGGCAGTACGGCAAACAGCGGACCGGATGTTACCGGACGAATATCACACTCACTTTTACGAACCGGACGCAACGGAGCGGACGGCACCCGAGTGTGGCCACCTCTAGTCTTTACTGGAGCCAAAGGCCAGGACATCACAGATTGGCTACGCCTGGTGGATGATTATTTCGCTTTGGTGCAGCATCGTGAGGACCAAGTTGTGGCCTACGTCATTCTTCTTCTCCAGGGGAATGCACGGGCATGGTGGGACTCAGAGTGCCTCTCTCGTGGTGGACATCGCCCAGATACATTGGCTGAGTTGAAGATGTTACTGCGAGCATAGTTCGAGTCACCAGTCAGAGAAAACAGGGCTCGAGCTGAGTTGCTGAACATTGCGCAGAAGGCTGAGGAGAATGCGAGCACTTACATGGCTCGTATGAAGATGCTGATGGCCAGGGTCCCAAACTACGACACCAAGACTGCATTGCAGCAGTGGATCTTGGGATTGAGGCAGCCCTTCCAGCTAGAGGCTGCCAAGATGCATCCCAAGACTTTGTCAGAGGCTGAGGCCCTTGTGTGTCGTCTGGAGGATGCCTTGGAGTTCTGCCGATCATCGAGGAGAGATTCACGGCAGAAAACAGGTGGATCAGGCAAGACAGATCAGCAGCAGCAGAAGCAGCAAAAGGGCAGAGGACAGACATCTGGTGGACAGAAGCAGGGACAGTCATCTGGATCATCTGGTCAGAGTCAACAGCAGGATCAAAACAAGATGTATTGGCGGAATCCACAGTCGACTTCAGCTCAGAGATCAGGTGGTGCAGGACAATCTGGTCGCCAGTCCACTCCCCCACAGACTTCTGGCGTGACTTTCCATCCGAACGCCAAGAGGAATGATGGGTCTGGCCGTCGTGGACGTGGCAGGGGCAACCAGAGGAGGCCCAGGGTGGCTATGTTTGCCACCAGTGATGATTTGAGGGAGATGGCCGATCAGCTGGATCGGGAGGCTGACCAGCAGGCAGCCGTGTCAGACACCGATGATTCCCAGCGTCAGCGGCAGGGAAACTAGCTGGCCCCCACTCTGGCCAGTCTAGGATGCATCGGGGGCTTTGGGGACAACTTGGTCAGAGAAGTTGTCACCCGTTTGTGATGGTCAGTGTCGGTCAGAGCAAGCGTCAACGGCGAAGGGGGAAGTGGAGGCGCAGGATGGAGAGACGTCGGTACCGACGAAGACACCGCACTGCACCCGTTCAGGTCTCACAGGCTTGTGCAGTTGGGGAGGTTACACCTTCAAAGTCCATTTCATCCGTGGAGAGGACCCCCAGTGAGCTGATTCAGAGGATTGAGACCGCACCAGCATCTGTTGCGAGCACCACAGACTCGAAGGCTGGTGTACAGGACCACTTGCTTCTTGTGGTTAAAGCAGTGGTTAACGGCACACGTGTAGCCGCATTGGTGGACAGCGGAGCGAGTCGTTCTTTTGTTACCGACCAGCTACGACTCCGCTCA
This sequence comes from Ostreobium quekettii, assembly GCA_905146915.1. Lineage (NCBI taxonomy): Eukaryota > Viridiplantae > Chlorophyta > Ulvophyceae > Bryopsidales > Ostreobiaceae > Ostreobium > Ostreobium quekettii. Next base: position 20,751 of record CAJHUC010000407.1, on the reverse strand, counting down.
CCACTCAAATTTATTGGAGCATATTCGTCATTGGAGTTGGCGAATGGAGAGACTGTAGTCTCCACTGGTATAGCTCCAGATGTGCTGCTATGCATCGGGACCTTGCAGAGCCGCATTTCTCTGACGGCAGTCCCCATGATGGAGGGGTTGGATGTCATCTTAGGTCGTGATTGGCTGGACCAGATGAACCCCTTGGTGGATTGGCACAGCAATTCCATGGTACTACACAGTGGTGATCGGTTGGAGGTGGTACCTGGATTGAAGAAAGAGACAGTGCGCAGCTGCCAGATCATTGATAGAGGTCTACCCGGTCTTCAGCACAGTTTTTCCTATCTCAGAGAGCAGTCAGCTGCGCAACCTTCAACTAACTGGGAGCGTCAGTACGCCAGGCTCAGTTCTCCAACGTTCTGGTCGTATGAGCCTTCGGCAGGTGCATGGGGTCATCAGGACACACCGCTGTCAGTGTCCTGTCATTCAGCACCGAGGACGGCTGATGTCCCCCAGGGGGGAGTAGCGGCTGCACAGAATCCAGAGGACGAACATCCCCAACCTTCCAAAACTTCTGGGAGCAGACAGACGAGAGCAAGAAAGATATCTGGCAAATGCGTGAGACAGCCTGTCAGGACCAAGTTGGAATTCATGACGATGCGACAGGCAGCCAGAAGGGCCAACAAAACAGATGAGCCCATGTTTTTGTGTGTTCTGCGAGCCAATTCACTGCCGGATCAGGGGAAAAAGAGGAAACAGGCCAAGGCGGGAGCAGCCAAGGGCAGAACAGAGGGCGAGAAGCGCTGGACTTCAAAAGAGTCTGGCCCCGTCACGAAAGAGATACCAGTGGAAGAAGTGATACGGACCAAAGTGGCAGAGGCAAATCCAGCCGTCAGGGAAAAGTTGCACCAGACTTTGGCAGAGTACAAGGACATATTCCCTGACCAGCTACCACATGGGCCACCGCCCAAGAGAGTTGTTGATCACGAGATCGAGACCACTCCAGGTTCAGCACCACCGCATAAGAGTCCATACAGGCTGAGCAGTGCTGAGCTGGATGAGATGAGGAGACAGATCGATACACTCCTGGAGCAGGGCTGGATCAGACCGAGTTCAAGTCTGTACGGGGCGCCCATCCTCTTCATCCCGAAGAAGGATGGAAAATGGAGAATGTGCATTGACTACCGTGCCCTGAATAAAATCACAGTGAAGAACAGGTATCCTCTTCCGAAGGTGGACGAATTGATGGATCGACTTCACGGGGCCAAGTACTTCACCAAGATCGACCTCGCCTCAGGATATCATCAGATCAGAGTGCGAGAGTCAGATATCCACAAGACTACCTTCGTGAGTCGATACGGATCATTTGAATACCTTGTGATGCCTTTCGGTTTATGCAATGCTCCAGCTACATTTCAGCGTGTCATGAACACCATTCTTCGCGATGGTCTGGATCAGTTTGTGTTGGTGTTCCTTGATGATATTTTGATCTACAGCCAGACTTTGGAGGAGCACCTGGAACACATCCGAGCAGTTTTGGATCGTCTTCGGTCGGAGAAGTTGTATGGACGTCTACCGAAATGCGATTTCTTCAGAACTGAGGTCGAGTACCTTGGATTCGATGTGGGGGCTGAGGGAATAAAGCCATCATTGTCCAAGGTCGAAGCAATTTTGAATTGGCCTACTCCAGAATGTGTCACAGATGTCAGATCATTCCTCGGGCTGACAAATTTCTACAGGAAATTTATCAGGAGGTTCAGTGAAATCGCAGCCCCAATGACAGACCTCACCAAGAAAAACGTAAAGTGGCAGTGGATGGATCAAGAGGAACAGGCTTTCAACAGGTTGAAGACTGCGATGGTCACAGCACCCGTTCTCCAGTTACCAGACGTTGACCGGGAATTCACAGTGACAACTGATGCTTCTGAAGCATCAGTTGGAGCCATTCTACAGCAGGATTTCGGCAATGGACTGCAGCCCATCTGCTATGAGAGCCGTAAGATGAATCCTGCAGAGACCCGGTACAGTGCATACGAACGGGAGCTGCTGGGCATTATTTGGGCAGTCGGAAAATGGAGACACTACCTGGCCTGTAACCACTTCACAATCAAGACAAACCACGACACCCTCAAGAATTTACCAAACCAGCCCTCAGTGAACAGAAGGGTCTGGAAATGGGTTCAAATCCTGCAGGGGTATGATTGTGACATTGTCCACATACCGGGTAAAACCAACCCCGCGGATTTTCTGTCCCGCCGCAGTATCAGAGATATCAGGAGTATGGTGGATGTGCGGGCACAGGAGGAGTCGTTGGTCCAGAGATTGAGGCTGGGTGAGGGTGATCAGACAGATGAGGCCATACAGAAAAAGTTGGATGAAGTGTTTAAACGATCCAACTTGGAGGGGGATACAGAGGGGATTCAGTCATCAGTTGATTCTTCACATTCTTTATTCGTCACTCGTACGAGGGTAACTCTGGATTCAGCTTTGAGAGAGGATATCAAAAAGGGGTATCAGACAGACACCAGGTGGGACGACATCGTTACTCAGCTACAGTCGTCTCAAGAGCATACCATCAGAGTTGGCACTAGTGTATACCGGAAGAACCATGGATTATTGGAGATTCAGTCGCATAACGAGGACAAGGATCTTCAGCGCTAGCGATTGGTGATACCAGATGTTCCAGAGATTAAGAGGAAGATTATGGAGGAACTTCATGTGGTGCCTTACTCTGGACACCTGGGATATCACAAGACGCTCAAGAAAGTACAGCAGAGTTTCTACTGGCCAGACCATACAGTGGATATCAGAGACTTCGTGTTGGGATGCCAGGTCTGCCAGATGGAAAAGAGCGTCCACAGATTACCAGCTGGGTTGCTGCAGCCCTTGGAGCTTCCTGAGGAGAAATGGGCTGACGTCAGTATGGATTTCATCATGGGGTTACCAGCCAGTGAGCAGGGCAACGATGGAATTCTGACAGTGGTGGACCGTGCTACCAAGATGGTGCACTTGATCCCAGTTAAGCAGACCATCACGGCTGCTGATACAGCGAGGATTTACTGGGACCAAGTTGGAAAACTTCACGGGATACCACATTCCATCGTATCAGACAGAGACCCCAGATTTGTGTCCAAGTTCTGGCGTGAGTTCTGGAGAATTATGGGGAGCAAGCTCAGAATATCCACATCTCATCACCCACAGACAGATGGATTGACAGAGGCGATGAACAGGGTGGTGGAGATGGTCCTCAGGTGCACAATCCATGAGTCTTCCGAAGCAACACACTGGGAGAAGAATTTATCCATTGTGGAATTTGTCATGAACCACAGTGTGTCACCGTCCACGGGGTATACCCCATTCTACCTGAACTATGGGTATGACCCTTGTACTCCATTGGACCTCATTCGGGACAGTGATACCACCAGGATCGAGGGTGTCAACGTGTTTGTATCCCGGATGCAGAAGACTTTTCAGCGGGCTATGCAGTATGTGCAACGGGGCTCAACAGCGGCAGAAGGTACAGGCCGACCAGCGGCGCAGAGAGCAGTTGTTTCATCCTGGAGACCAGGTGCTATTGAGTACCGAACATCTTTCGCTCAAGAACGCACCTATCCGCAAGCTCAGAAAAAGATTCATTGGGCCATTCTTCGTCATCCGCCGAATCGGCAAGGTGGCCTATGAACTTGACTTACCACAGTCATGGAGGATCCACAAAGTCTTCCACACGAGCTTGCTGCGCCCATTCAGGGTCTCAGGATGGACACCATCCAATGCAGTTGCTGGATCAGATGAGATTGAGCCTGAAGATGATCAGCCCTACGACGTGGAAAAGCTTCTGAGGTGGCGTTGGACAGGACCCAGTCACAAGAAGGTCAAGGAATTTTTGGTACTCTGGACAGGATGGTCTATCGATGACGCTTCTCGGGTGCTTGAGGAGAACTTCGACTATCCCAGCAAATTGAAGAAAATGATCGCCCGTGACAAACCCGTTGAAGATCAGAAATAGGTCTACAATTGGGTAGCGGTAGTGGAACCGGTTTATGGGGACTGGTTTTCGAGGGCGAAAACTCCCCCAGGAGGGAGTACTGTTGTGGAATTACTTGGGGGTAGTTACAGCCAGGTTCCTTGGGGCCAATTTAGTGGCCCTGGCTGTTCATTTATGCACTATTCTGGGTGGTTGTGAGTTCCTGGGAGCTGGTGGAGATGTGCCGGAACATTTACATTACATTATGACATTGTACATTACATTTCCTGGTGTGCTGGCCACCCAATGTAGGGTGAGTCAGCTGGCTGCGCGGGAGTGGCGAAACCGCGCCTGTCTGAATGTTCTGTAACCGTTTTCGGACCCCAGCACCTGCGCTTGACGCCACCGAGCGCGAGGAGCGTGTTTCCGTCGGACCTTCGGGTCCAGTGCCGCACCCCGGGCGAGTTTTGGATTATACGGGCCCACCACTACGAGCGAGCGGGCAAGCGAACGCCCCGAGAAGCCACACTGAAAGGTGTGAGAGGCTGCCCTTCGGCAGCGACCGGGCGTCCTCGGGAGGCGCCCATCGAGGATTCGAACCACCCCATCAACTCCCCTAGTGTATCTAGTAATCCCAAGTCTCACCCCAATATCGCAGTACAACAAAATGAAGTGAAATCACCAGTATAACTGGATCCACCAGAATTCACAACAGTTGTGGTGATAGAACATAAAAAATGTTTGCGCTTTACTGCCAACACAACATCAAATGACCAAGCAGTTGATGACCATTGTCTAAAACTTGAAACGCAATCATGCAAAAGTACAAAAGTATTTTTTGCTATAGTTCCAGCTTGACAGCTTGCGAACACACTTCGTTTGATGTATTACCATCGATTATCACTTCTAGGCATCGAAATTTTATTGATCATATATTTAGTTTGTATTCTTCTTAGATTCCAATGAGCCAATCACCAACTCTGCTTTGCTCAGGCAAAATAGGAAGCTGACGGCTACCTCATTGCCTTGTTATGTAAGAAATCATGATGGTGATGATGATGATGTTGAAACGCAATCATTGAGATGCACATGTTGAAAACACATTGAAGTTACATGTGTGCACAATTCACACACCTCTTTCAACTATTTGTTTATGATTTCCCCTCCCAAATCATTGTATCTCATCTCAGAAGCAATCAACTTCATGTCCCATATACAATAAAAGCAAACATTCTGTTGTGTATTCTATTACTGTTCAACCTAGGGACCAACATTTAGTTGCCGGGCTGTGTGGCTTCTAGTGGAGTGGGGTAGTTTTATTTCTTTCTCTCTCTTGGGATTGTTTTGTTCATGCCTTAATGAAACTATTATGGGCCCACCATCATTTTGACATTGAGGTACTTGTTCAGCGTACGTGGTTCCTCTGATTGTAACATCGTTGTTGCCAGTGTGTGTCTCTCCCTTCTGTGCACGCGCGCGTGGGGCTTGACCCCAAAATTGGTTTCGGAGCCAGCTGTTTGAACGGCCAGCCTCCCGAATTCAAAGTGTGACCACAAGGAAAGAGCGCCCCCGGCCACGGCCGGGCAGCGGCCCGCTGGAAGTGTGACCTCGCAGGCAGGGATCGACGGACGCGGTGTATCGACGGCGACAGGTTGACGCCGGAGATCTAGTGAAGTTCGGCAACGATTGGACCAGCTGGCAGCGTGTTTTGAATGGCACGGCAAGGGGCTGCACGTGGCGGACAGTGGTTGCATCCCTGTAGCAAGGATTGGGGTTGCGACCCGCCGGGGATCCACGGTGCGATCCCCGCGACCAAGTTGAATCGACCGGCGGGCAGCCAGCGATTGGGTGGACGGATCGCGGCGACCTCGGTGTGTGGGCCGTGGGAGGCGGCAAGACAGTTCGGAGGAGCTGCGCCCCCTGCTGAGAGGGGCAGGTGGTGTGCCGTGCCGCGGAGCGTGCTGTGCCGTGGGCCACGTCAGAGGGTCGGTGGATCGTTGGATTCAACGGAATATTCGGGTGACACCTGTGCCGCATCGTGTCTGCTGACGTGTGGCCATGGCAAGGGGTGCCCCACGTGGTTGACTGGACTGGAACAGAGAGGGGGACCTCCGATAGTGACCGCTGAGAGTTCAAGTACCGGTGCCAGTAGTTAAGTCTTCCCGATTGAAGGCCTGTACCCTGGGGAGCAATTCCCAAAGCCCGTGGAGCCACACCAGTACATTGCTGGTAGTGAGCCAAGGCTGGGGCGATACAGGTGACTACCTGTGGCCAGGAGCGTAGCTGAGGAATACATCAGTGGAGGTTTTGGCCCTCCCCTCAGCTGGTTGCGGGATTACACAGTGGAGGTTCAGGCCCTCCCCCGTAACGGGCCAAGCCATACAGGTTTGCGGTGACAGGCTCTAGCGCCGGGACGTTCGCGCATTAGGGGACGGGCCAAGAAAGACATATCTAGAAGGGGGATCAGCGAGCAGTGGTCCGCCCCCATTCTCTTAGGCAATAGGTGGGAAGGCCCAGCATAGAGAACCATCGACACGCAGCCACCCCACCCGGCCAGTGCAGGGTACATTTGGGTGCTGTGACGTACGTACATAGACCGGACGCACCAGGCAGGGAAAGGTCACGTGGCCTAGTACCCCAAGACCAAAAGCGCCTTCGGGCAGTGAGTAGGGACTTGGTGTGGAAGGGGTTAGGCACCCGCCGGGAATGGAATGCCCCTCACTGATCCTTGGGGTTGTTCATAGTTGAGGGACTACCATGCGTGTAAGGACTACGGGGCGGTCGAAGATCAGGACCTGACCTGACCAGCATCGGGGGATTTCATTTCTAGAGTGTGACATCATGGCTGATCAAGACGAGAGCATGGCTCTAGTTCCCTCCAATGGAGGGAATGGGAGGCCGTCTGTGCAGGAGCCAGCAGCCGGTGTCTATTTTGGTACTGAGGAGCCACGCCGGATTTTTGTCCATGCACCTCAGTATCATTGGCATCAGCATAGTCTGCAGGGAGTGGATGCTAATGCCCGTTGGGCCATCGAGAGTACTGGCCGGACATTGTACGAGTTTGGGCATAAGACAGAGCAGAGGCTGGGTCAGCATGAGCGGACACTACGCTTAGCTGATAATGCTCTGGAGGGGGTGAGACAGGATGTGCGACGGATTGGTGGTGATCTCACTACCTTGCAGACTGAGAGAGAGAGACTGGTGGCCCGGAGTCAGACTCTGGAGAGTGAGTTGGGGACACTGCGTGAGGATGTTGGACCTCGTTTTGCTGGTTTCCAGGACCCTCAACAGGATGTGGTTCAGTTGCGTGAGGAACTACATACTGTACGACTGGAGGGACGCAGGAAAATGGCAGGGCTGGAGGCAAACGTCCAAAATAGTGGGGATGTACATCGACTGGAGGTAAAGACGGACCTGTCACGCTCAGAAGGAAATCTACGAGCTGCCATACAGCAGAGTGAGGATGGGCAGCAGAACAAGTGGCGCCTTGAGTTGCAGCTACTCAAGGATGAACAAGCAAAATTTATTCGGGAGTTGGTGGAGGCAGAGTTGGCTCCCATACGGGACTAGATCCAGCGATTGACGAATCAGGTCACCGGGTTTACTGCATTTGGACCACGATTGGATGAGCTCAGTACCACTCAGGCTACTCTCATGCGGACAGTGGATAGGTTGGTGGCCGATGAGACTCTCATCATGAGAGTGACTCGGAAAGGGATGGTCCGGATTTTGAGGGAGCATGTCCTATCACATCACCGGATTTGCTTGTTTTGCCCGGAAGCGTGGAGGACTCAGTCGCTTCCACCGTCGACGCAATGGTTTTATAGATGGGGGAAAATCATCATTTGGAGAAAAGCCAGAGTTTGTGGTTGTACAAGGACAGATTGAAGGCCCTAGAGTGGACGAACATTCTGAGGAGATGGAGCCCCCTTCCATGTTTGCATTGGCTATGCTTGGGGGTAGAGCAGAAGGTTCTGGGGCAGGCGGTGCAGCTGTTGGTGGAGTGGGAGTGGGGCAGATGAAGTTGGACGCACCCCCTCGTTACAATGGGAACAGGAGGTCGGGTCCCTATGTATGGCTCCAACAGATGGAGCGCTACATGAGACTCATGCGTTTTCCCCCAGAAGACTGGCTCAACATTGTTTCAATGCTTGTCGAGGGAGCAGCCAGTACCTGGGTGAATACCACATCCCAGGCTATTGAGCAGGGGAGGAGGGCGAGGTTTGCAAATTGGACGGAGTTCAAGAATACTATGATTGCAGCGTTCGAGCCAATGACGGAAACGGAGGAAGCGCGAAGACAGTTGCGGAACCTTCATCAGTCAGGGCGAGACTCTGCTTATATACAGAGATTCCAAGAGCTCCAGTGCTGGCTGCCAGGGATGAACGAGGAGGAAGCATTCAGTGCGTTCCTGGCAGGCCTTGCTCCACATCTCCAGGAGCATGTCGCTGCTCATGTCAGGGGCGACCTTGAGGCAGCCAAAGCTATGGCTATGCGTATGGATATGTTCCATACTGGTGGTGACGGAGGAGGGAAACAAAGAAAAAGTGACAATCAAAAGAAAAAGGGGGCAGTTCAGACAGTGGACAGGCAGATTGTGGGGGAATCATCTGAGGTTCAGGCCATGCAGGGCTAAAAGAAAGGTCAGGGGCGGAGCCAGGGCAAAGGCAAAAAGAAGAAGGAGCGGGGGCCCATCAAGTGCTACAACTGTGGAGGTGATCATCCACTACGGCTGTGCAAAGAGTGGGCTAAAATCCGCAAGAAACACCGTTCGGGAAACGCCTAGCCTGGTCCCCTCTGCCCATACAGTCGGGTAACCAGGATGACGACCCTCATATACCAGGGAGAGCAAAGCCTCAGGGGGACCCAGAGGCTATGTGTGTGAACAAACGAGAGGGAGAACTTTGTATTGGGGAAAAGAAAAGGGATTCTCTTACCCTTGAACCAGCAGCTTGACAGCGACAGGCATCAGGTCCTCAAAGAGTCATAATGGTGGATGCTGGGTCGGAGTCATCAGATAAGGACCAGGTGCCTCGGAGGTCTGGACACAGTGTGGGTCCAGAATCTTCCAACAGAATTGCTAGGGGGTCAGCCAAACAGGACACAGTTGCCATTGACGCTGTTGGCACTGTGCAAACTCCTAGAAGAACACTTGAGCTTGCCGGTAGAGTGGGTAGACAAAAATGGCCGATCCTTATTGACTCAGGATCAACTGGCAATTACGTGAACGCTCAAGTTTGTACAACGTGTCGGTTAAAGGTGGAAAGGGATCCTAACCCTGAGTAGTTGACGTTGGCAGATGGATCCAAAGGCCATACAGAGGGCCAAGTTCAGTTGCAATTTAAGTGTGGCGGGTACAAGGGAATCGTACGGGCCAAGGTGTTTTCAAGGCTACACAAGCCCATCATTTTGGGCATCCCTTGGTTAAGAAAGGAAAACCCGCACATTAACTGGACACAAGAGGTAGTGGTGGTCAAGAAAGATAGGAATTGGATCACACTGCCTTTGACCAGGCAAGAGGATGGATCACAACTGGCTGGAGTCAATATGGTTAGTGCAAAAGAGATGAGTCGGATCCTAGTAAAAGAAAAAGGACAGGCATTTCTGGGGTTGATCAGACCGGTGAATGAGGGAGATGTATTGTCGGATGGTGATGTTAAGAAGCCGGATTCTGATTCGTCTAAAAGTGAGTCTTCATAAAACTTGCCTACCTGTGTGAAGGTAGTTCTGGATGAATTTCGTGACGTGTTTCCAGCTGATTTACCGAAGGGGACACCACCAGTCCGAGAGGGGCATGATTTTAAGATTGAACTGGAAGATGATACACCACCAGTTCATCGGCCCTTATACAAATTGAGCCCGCTCGAGTTACAAGAAGCCCGCAAGCAAATAAAATATATGCTCGTGCATAAATTCATACGACCGTCTGACTCACCCTATGGCGCCCCAATTCTATTTGCGCCGAAGAAGGACGGCAGCCTCCGGTTTTGCATTGACTACCAGTGGTTGAATAAGAGGACCGTCCGGAACAGATATCCTCTCCCATTACCTGAGGAATTGTTCGATAGATTAGGGAACGCCAAGGTGTTCAGCAAAATTGACTTACGATCTGGATACTGGCAGATACCGGTCCGAGTAGGGGACATTCATAAGACCGCATTCAAAACGCGGTGGGGCTTATATGAATTTTTGGTGATGCCGTTTGGTGTTACTAATACCCCAGCTCAGTTTATGGGCATGATGAATGACCTGCTACGAGATTACCTTGACATTTTCGTCTTGGTATTTCTTGATGACATTTTGATATATTCTGCTAGTATAGAGGAACATGCTGAGCACTTGAGGAAAGTCCTGTCTGTATTGCGAAAATACCGACTCTTCGCCAAGATGTCCAAATGTGAATTTGCTATGGAATCAGTGGAGTTCCTGGGACAACGGATCATTAAAGGTGGTATGACCGTGACAGAGGCCAAAGTGAAGGCAATACATGATTGGGCCACTCCTACCAACGTTCATGAGATCAGATCATTTTTGGGCTTTGCAAACTACTACAGGAGGTTCATCCGTAATTATGCGGATATTGCAAGCCCCTTGACCGATCTGACCAAGAAAGGTATACCATGGTAGTGGGGCCCATATCAGCGCCGTGCCTTCTAGGAACTAAAGGAAGCCTATTGTCGAGCACCTATTCTGATCTTCCCTGATCCAAAGCTTCCATATACCGTGATCACCGATGCATCAGGGACAGCTGGAGGAGGGAGCTTAATGCAGGATCAGGGAGAAGGGCTGCGACCAGTCGCATTCTTAAGCAGAAGGTTTAAGCCCACAGAGCAGAGATATTGGGCTTATGAACGCAAGCTGGCCACAATGGCTTTCTGCCTACAGAGCTGGCGACACTATTTGGAGGGCTGTCCAAGCGGGGTGACCGTTCTTACGGACCACCAAACGTTAAACCGCCTAATGGATCAGCCGGTGCTCACCCGGGTGCAGACAAGATGGATGAGATTGGGGTTGTTTCCATCGATCAACCCTGTTATCAAGTATACACCTGGGAAGGCCAACATAATTGCCGATGCTTTGAGCAGAAGTCAGAGGGGAATAGAGGAACCCACTGAAATGCAGGACAAACTTGACTAGAACGACTATTCGACTGGATCAGGGGGAGTGCCAAAACTGGATTTAGGCATATACAGAAGATCCAGTATTGAAATCTGCATTGAGGGATCTAAGGGTTGGTCGTCGTCGTGGCAACTACATTTTGACCTCAACTGGATTGATCGCAGTGGAGAAGAATGGTCAATAGAAAGTGGTGGTACCAACATCCTTGCGGCAACAAATACTGAGAGAATGCCATGATGTACCATCTGTGGGACACGTGGGCATGCGCAGGATGATGGAAATGGTGGATCGGCAATTTCATTGGCGCAAGATGAGAGCAGATGTGGTCTCCTATGTGAAGATGTGCTCCGTCTGTCAGGAGATGAAATCTGACAACAGGCCATGGGCAGGTCTGCTACAACCCTTGGAAATTCCTACACAGAAGTGGGTTCAAGTGACAACAGATCTAGTCACCGATTTGCCCGAGTCGAGTGGATTTATAGCCGTGGCCGTCTTTGTTGACCGAATGTCAAAGATGGTACATTTTGCGCCATGCACAAAGGAGATCACAGCGCCAGAATATACCGAGCTTTTTGTTGAACATGTCTTTCGTCTACATGGGCTTCCAGAAATGATCATCTCAGATCGTGATCCAAGGTTCACCAGCAGATTTTGGAGGAGTCTATTTAACTTGCTGGGAACCGATTTGAGGTTCAGTACTGCGTTCCATCTGCAGACTGACGGTCAATCTGAGAGAATGATCCAGACACTGGAGAACTTCTTGCGGCTTTATATGGAACGACATCCAAATGCTTGGTCCAAGCAATTGCCCTTGGCAGAATTTGCTGCCAACAATGCGGTTAATGTGGCAACCGGATTCTCGCCATTCTTTCTTAACAGTGGTGAGCACCCAATTTTACCCACTCAAATTCTTGGTGAGGGTGCGTCTACCAGAGTTAAAGCTGTACAAACGATGGTAGAACGAATGAGGACTTCACTGGAAGAGGCTCAAACCAGCCTTGTCGTCGCACAAAGCCGAGCACGGGAGCAAACCAACAAATTGCGACGGCAGGAGGCCTATGAGGAGGGGTCTGAGGTTGTCCTTTCAACACGAAATTTGCGTGTTGACCAGCACCTACCAACAAAGCTCAGAAGGCGCTGGGTTGGGCCTTTCAAAGTTGTGAAAGTTATCTCTCCAGTGGCATACCAGTTGGATCTTCCACCCACTTGGAGAATCCATTCAGTCTTCCACGTTTCTAATTTGAAGCGGTACCATTGTAGTGCTGAGTTCGAACGGACGGAGAAGCCACCTCCGCCCGTTTTGGTTGACGGAGAGGAGGAGTATGAAGTAGAAGCAATTCTGAGACATAAGGGATCAAAGTCCCGGCGTCTCTACCTGGTGCTCTGGAAAGGTTATCCGATCACTGAGGCGAGTTGGGAGACTGAATTGCATCTACAGAATGCTCCAACCATTCTTGAGGGTTACCTACGCCGGATTGCTACTGTCGATGGGAAGCAATCACGGATCAGAGAAGAAATGCACACCAAGTGACGGTGCTCACGGGGATTTACCGAGCCAATGCCGTGCTGTTGGGATGGGTATGACTGGTGTTGGGACACATAATGTGGAGGGTAATCGTGTCCGGCGCGCCAAATTCACGTGCCGTGTCTACAGGTTGCAGTCACGCCAGCAGTCGGGTTGAATCCATTTTGCTCATGTCGGTGCCAGGAGCCTTGGTTTACTTTCCTTGGGTATTTGTATTTGATTCTTTTCTTCTTTCTCCACTTTTAGTCATGCGTCTGAGGGCAGCCGCTCCCTTATGGGGGGGAGTGATGTTGTGTATTCTATTACTATTCAACCTAGGGACCCAACATTTAGTTGCCGGGCTGTGTGGCTTCTAGTGGAGTGGGGTAGTTTTATTTCTTTCTCTCTCTTGGGATTGTTTTGTTCATGCCTTAATGAAACTATTATGGGCCCACCATCATTTTGACATTGAGGTATTTGTTCAGCGTACATGGTTCCTCTGATTGTAACATCATTGTTGCCAGTGCGTGTCTCTCCCTTCTGTGCACGCGCGTGTGGGGCTTGACCCCAACACATTCCATGCAAATTTGTATAATAACACTTTAGGCTCTATGGCCTCCCACTACATGAAGAGCCTCATAATGCGTTGTTGAACTTTATCTAGTATTCTATAATGAGGGCGCTAGCCATTTGCCTAAAGGCAACATGGGATCGGCCCTATGATGGCGTCAGCTTTTGGTGCATTACTAAGGGCAGCGCCCAAAGCCACCACAACCAGTGCCGGCACCCAAAGGTGGTGGCATGGCACACGTTTGAGCCTTACGTTATGCTCACGCTTTGATAGCTCTTTGATAGTTCGGCAGCATGGGGCCACAGGGGCAAACCGCTGGAGTGAGCTGTGGGGGCGAACCGCAAGTGTGAACCACATCAGCGAGTTGTGGTGTGCAATGTGATAGTGTGATAAAGTGCAGCAAGTGCTATTTTGCTATGATAGCGCCATTATGCTGTGGCGCGGGGGCTGGCAGGACCGGTGCCGTGCCATTATGATGGCAGAGTCGGTGGGTGAGAGTTGATGGGGCTACATCACACAAAGAGGGCGTTGGGCATGAGTTTGATTAGATGGCAGTGCACAGAACGCATGTGAGCATGCGTCACATTGTGATTGGCTGCAGTGCACAGCCAATTGGCATGGTGTAGAGCTGGAATATAATGGGAAGAGCTGTGAAAGTAATCAAGGAAAGCGGCAACATGTAGTGTGGTGTAACAGGTCATATGTACTTAGAAAAGTAATGTGGGAGTGAGTTTCATAATAGGTGGGTGATGTGGATGGGAAAAGTGATGGGAGAGTGGGCAGCCGCATTTGGAAATAAGAGTGGGACGCTTGGAAATTCACTGTGCAGTGCAAAATCGAGAGAATACTCTCTCACTAGGAAAGTTTGGGCTCATTAGGCTATAAAACTGGGCGCCCAAGTCAGTTGGGCAACTTTGTCGAGCGGCAGCCCCCCAGAGCGCTTGAGTCTTGTACCCTACTCATCACGGTACATCTTCATAGTTTCATCCTCATGATCTGTACCTGATTGTTTCCCTATTTTTGTCAGTACCTAGTATCAATTCTTTCTTTCCTTCCCTTCGGTCAGAGTGATCTGTTGCGCATAAGATATTATTTTAACGCTGGGCGCTGACACACCTTCCCAGATTTAACTATTAGGTTGTCTTATCTTGACGGGACAAGTGCCCTTCCATTAGTTTCGTGGCTACGTAATGTTGTAACATGCTTTAAGCACAGTCCGCCGCAAAATACGTTGTTTCCAGCATAGCACACATTTACCACCTGTCAACAATCTCACAACTTCGAGTCATGTATACCACTCACGTTCAAGCAACCTTGCCATCAGTTCAAATTTTCTTGTCCCTTTCCCCGTTCATGACCGATAGTTCTTCCTTTTTCTTTCCTGTCCCTATTGCCCCCCTAAAAATTATTGAACCCATTTTCAGGCGATTCTAATAACCCATAATCTAGGAACGGCTCCTACCAGAAATACCGCAACACTTTGTGTACATCTGCTTCAAAACTCCCATACCCTCCGCTCAGCCGAATTTTCACACTTGCACTTGTAACGGCTTCACCTTTCAACCCATAATCCTTTCACACCAGAAACTGCATTGGCTTACTCCTTTATTTGCCCAGCTCCATCAGAATTAAGAACCCATCACCTCTAAATGCTGATCATTATATTTAACACCCTGTTCCCTCGCTTGCCAACTGAAACAAACAAAATTCGAAGGTAAATGTAAGACAACTGTCAATCTCGGCTGCGACAGACAGATACTCGGCTTGTGAGATATGCCCGGGCTTGAACGGGTTGCCACCCACAGCGCAACCAGTGCAGCAGACGGACCCCTCCGCGTCGCTCTTTGTCTCTGCCGCCGGATTGTCGACTGGCACCGGCGAGGCAACATCGCTACAGGGCGCTACAGGCGCCTAACCATTCGATGGCCGGCGGCGTCCATGCGGGCAAGTCGTCGTCCGCGCCTCCCTCAGGTGGCAGCGCTGCGTCCCCGGGCGCATACATCCGCAGCGTGAGCACAATGGGATCCGTCGTGGCCGCTGGCAACCAGAAGTCGTCGCCGCTTAGGCCGTCGCCGTCGAAGGCCGCGCGATCGTCACAACCGATGTAGATGTCGACGTCGCGATCGGTGGCGGGCTCCAGCTCCCAGCTGTGGACGACGTATCGTTGTTCGGGATTCTCGATGAAGAAGCCGATGTCGTCGTAGAGCGACACGGACCAAAACCCGTCGAAGCGCGCGACCACGGGCGGGCTCTTGTTGTCGGCGAACCGCAGCCGGTAGCGCTGGTCGCCACGTAGAGGCTGATCGCGATCATCGGCCATAGAGGTCGGGTATATTGCGTCTTTGGGAAGATTGGCGCCAAAGCCCACGAGTGCCACGGCCGCGCGGCGAAGATAGTCATCGCCGTATTCGCCGATATCGCGCAGCGCTAGGCTCCAGCCGGCGCTCTGTTGGCCAAGACCACCCACCGCGTGCGCGCGCATGCTGCGCAGCGCTGCCTCTCGAGCAGGTTGGATGGCCGCCAACACGGACAGCGAAGGCGTATAGGGCTTGCCGACCACGAAGCCGAGCACGTTCTCAAACCGGCTGAGCAGGGCATCGTCCGCGGGATAGCCGGGGTTGTCCGCCATCAACGTCGCCAGCTCCATCAGGAAGCGGCCCATTGCCATGTTCCCGACAATCTCCGGCGGCGGCGGAGTCTCCGGCAGCAACATTCCCAGCAGTCCCTCGCCCACGTCACTGAGCGAAACGCTGCGCTCGCAGTTGCTGCGATCACCGTTCTGAAAATCGGCCAGCGAGCGCAGGCAATAGCCCCGCTGCGTGCGAATCACCTCGACACGGTCGCGCTCTCCCTGTTTGATGCGCGTCCGGCCGAGAATCCATACCAGGTTGGTATCGAGGTGATAGGTGCCGCTCACGCCGTCGACGCTGCCTTCGTACCCGGGTCCTACGATGGCGAAGCTCTGCGCCTCCGTGCCGGTATTGGCGGTGCCAGGACTACCGGCGATCGAGGTAGACCAGCCGTCCAGTAGCTGCAATAAGAAGTAGCGGTCTCGCACCTCGGGGACGTCGAGGATCTGCGGACCATCGCTCAGGTCCAAAAAGGCAACCGAGTAGAGCGTGTCTTGGTTCGGCCGCACCACCGCGGTGTCGCTGGGGTCGGGACGGCGGTGCTGGTGAAGGAAGCGATTGACTTGGCCGCCGGGCTGCTGCAGCAGCGCTCGCTTGGTGTATTCCATCAGCATAAGCGGGTAGCCATAAACGTAGGCTTGCTGAGCCGTGTGACCAATCTCGCTGTCTTCACAGTTTTTCGTTCCCCCACACAGCGGCGCACGATCGCTCGCCACATCTGGGGCTTCTTCGGCGGGCACACAGGCCGAGATTCCGAGAGTCGCGAGAACGATCGCCGTCACGCACATCCATTTCGATACCATGGTGTTCTTAGGTGTTGAGATCACCGTGAACGGTGCGAAAAATATGGTTATCACCTTCCTGCATAGCAACCAAAAGATCTCTTGAACCAGTTTCGTCTGCACATGCCACAAAGACCAGCTTGAGTGTTGATCACACTACTTTGAAAAACATTGTCAAAAAGAGATTCTTGACAATGCCCTTGCAAGAACACCCTGATAGAACATTTGGGATCTCCAATTAACATCCATACCCTCCGTCATCATGTGTGGCAAGATTGATGCCGTTTTGAGTTGGGGTTTGCCTCACAAAAAGGTCACTGATTGGAGATCTGTGCTTTGCAGGAACTTTCTTACACATGCAGCTATTCCATGAATGTGCAGCTATTCCATTGCCCGTTGAAGTGATGTGTCATACGTGTTTTTGACGCGCTTCAGCAAAATGTTTGTGAAACAACTGCCATTTGAAAATAAAGGGTGCAGGAACAGAAGCTGGAATTGCAATACACAAATTAGACTCTTTGTTCTATGGAGTACTAGCCAATCCATCAACATCGGCACTTGGCGGAGGGTTTCATGACAGGCTGCACAAAAGCCGCAAGTTGTCTAACATTCATCATTTCATACATGTGGCCACCCCCTAACACTACGACCATTGAAGTCGAACTGCTATTCCACCAACCAACTTCCTCGTGAGTTTGAATGCCATGGTGTGCACCACAGTACAACAGGGTCAGATTGAGTGCCATACCTTCACACGAGCACCCTCAAGACAGAAAGCACCATGCGCAGGGTACTGACTCAGAAGGGATCTGCAGTGAGTAAACAGATAGTGTTGTCAAGAAGGTGAATGGGTGGTCTTTTGATTCCATTTACGATGGTAACGAGATCTTGTAACAATGGTGATTCATGATCTGTGGTGGCTAGACAATTGGGGATTCCCTAGGGGAATGCTCGTTTCCAGCAACAAAGTGATTCAGGCAACCATCGCAAACTGAAAGCCTGGATTAGGCTGGGCGAAACTAATGATAGTGTGGGGGTAGGTACTATGGGCTGGAACCCCGATCCGGTAACAAAGCCAGCCCTAGCCTTGTTGCACATCACCAATTGTGTGGAGAGTCTTCCAGAAAAACATGCCTGAATCTCTGCACTCCTAAAGACAGCTACAAGCAGGTTGGCCTAGCAATGCGTTGCAACATCAAGGCATGTCAAGGAAGTGCCCACGCGGCACTGCGAGCACAACACCGACAGCGCTCGTGATCGGCAGGAGCCGCGGCTGGCAGGGCGCGCCCGCCCTGCCACCCGTTGCGCTGAGCTAAGCGACCGCTCTGGGTGAGCGTTTCTGCGCGTGTACTCCAAGAGTGTGGAGTGGAGGCTTTGCGTCAGCCCAAGGGCGGC
Source organism: Ostreobium quekettii (assembly GCA_905146915.1). Classification (NCBI taxonomy): domain Eukaryota; kingdom Viridiplantae; phylum Chlorophyta; class Ulvophyceae; order Bryopsidales; family Ostreobiaceae; genus Ostreobium; species Ostreobium quekettii. The sequence goes on along the minus strand of CAJHUC010000407.1, from coordinate 2,798 downwards.
ACAGAGTCCGCACTTGTGTGACGTCGGGCCGCACCCCTGATGGACAAGGCGCTCCTCACCTCGTTGGCCGCGTGCAAACTCGCGACGCGTCGGCAGCCTGCTAAAGCGAGTCACGAGGCGCTGTGCGGCGCGTCACCACCTCGATGTCCTCGCTTGTGTCGCTGTGTAGGCGCGGGGGGAACGCCGAGGGCGGTGGGTTTTTCGTACGGAGGGGGCGCAGCCTGTTTAAGTGTGGGGAAGAGAGCAGTGGCTTGGATGCCATGGACACACTTCTCTGCAGAGGGGGAAGAGAGCAGTGGCTTGGATGCCATGGACACACTTCTCTGCAGAGGGGGCAACAGGGAGGTGCTTGAGCCAAGGGCCCAGCCGCGGGAAGATGAGTGTCGGGCCACCGTGCTGATGTGTGTGCCGCTGCGCGGCAGCAACTTGTCGTTGCGCGGGCGGCACGTAGATTAGCGCAGTACTGTAATTTGCCACCATTTCGCCTGTGCCCCTGTCGCCAGTGGGCACAGGCCCCCGCTGCCTAGCCCCCCGCCCCCCCGCAGCACCATGTCGCCAAACGCGGCACTGTCTTCCCAACCCTTACATAATCACTTGGAAACCATCAGCGCCACCGGCAGCACTCTTTTCCCAACCCTTACATAATCACTGGGAAACCGTCCGCGCCTGAGCCGCCCGGTGCGGGGAAACCTTCAGCGCAACTCGCCCTCCCCCCCGCCCGCTAGTACATTAGCTCTTCACTGCAAGCCCGTTACATTTCCCCCTCTACAACGGCTGTCCGCACGGTAAATTTGGGGTTAGTACATTAGCGCAATACTTCAGAGGAGCGGGAATCAGCCATGTCCGCTACATCATCCGCCCTCCCTGCGCCCCCCGCCCAACCGCTACATCATCCGCCCTTTCCGGGCGCCCCTTCCCCCCCCCCGCCGGCCTGCCCGCTGCATCATCCGCCCTTTTCCAACGCTTGTGGTCCACACGACCGCGGGTCAGACTGCGGAATGGGGGGGGCCACGACGCCATCGTCGCAGCGTCCGCCAGCGTCGTCTCCCGCCAAAACATTTTTTAGCGCCGATGACACACCGCGACCTGTGATCAAGGTTGCCCTGTTCGCGCCGTAGACCTGCACACAACAAACAACGTAGTCAGCAACATGGGTGGTGATTGGGTCAGCTGGTCGCAGCGCGAATGGGACCAAGTGTTGCAGCGCGAAGAAGCAGGCGAGACGGACGATCTGGGCCACTATTTGCCCTCCCAACTGCTGCGAAGCCAAGCTTGGCTCGCCGGACAATTGGATCGCAATGACGGAAGCGACTCGGAATGCGAGTACTTGGCGCTGCCCCAAGCGTGAGAGGAGGTGAAACAGGCGCAGGCGCAGGCGCAGGCCCAGGCCCAGGCGCAGGCGCAGGCGTATACTCTCCGCTGATTGGCTGACCCTCCCGCTCCGTCCAAACACTACTATCATATGGCGCCCTGATTGGCTGACGCCCCCGCTCCCATGAAACAGGCCACATGTGTCTCGTGCATATTTGCATTGTGATGCATTGTGCGCATCGAAGTTGGCTGCCTTGGCCCGCGCGGGAATCCCGTCGGGAATCCCGCAGGTTCTAGTACTTTAGCCGCAAGGGCGTGCGGGAATCCCGCACGTGGTAACCCGTGGCTCCCGCCCTGGCGCTATCGACAGCAACGGCCCCCGCCTTCCACGCTCACTCGCCGCAGGGCAAGCAGCAACAGGCGCTGCCAGCCACCAAACGCCGCCGCCAGGAGCACCGCCAGCGCTGGAAGACGAAGGGGAGGCAGGCGGCTAGGGCCAGGCGCCAGGAGCGCCAGATCCGGCGGGCGCTAATCGTGAGCAAGGCGCAGCCCTTCCAGGGACTCCTGGCAGATTGAGCCATGGTCGCTGAAACGGCCCCTTGAGCGCCGGCATTACCTGCGACCCGCGCGGCGAGTGCCCTCCACCGTGGGTTTGCCGCTGGCCTGTGCCTGAACGGACGATGGCTGGTTGGCTATCTGTCCGCCGTTTTCAGCGACCATGGCTCAATCTGCCAGGACGGGAGGGTTTCCCAGTGCATGCAAGGGAGCAGATTGGGGAAGGAAGGGGAATGCTGGCAGGAACCTTGATCTTAAGAAATCTGACCTTAAGAAATCTGACACATCCAGGCGAGGAGGCCGCCATCAGCTCCCTAGTTCAGCGGAGCAAAGCATTGTCCCTGATTTGTTCCATCAGAAACTATTGTGTTGCCACAATCCAACCACCTTGTTGTTATGCATCAGAACCCACAAATTCAAAATTTTGGTGTCAACAAGCTGCCTCAACCCATTGTTTGCAAATGCCAAGCATAGGAACTCCTAAGATGCCATCAATCCCAAGGGAATCAATGTTGTGCAGTTCGTTGCCTGCAATCATCATCCACATAATCTGCGGGATGCATGACATTCGTTGACATGTTGCACCTACACTGGTCCCTGGCTACCGTTCTCGCAGCTGATCTAACGATCTTGATCTATATTCATTGCGCACATATGCTCGACTTCGGCTTCAAGGTGCAAGCACATTGTTGTGGCATGCAGAGGCAACTGTGATCAAAAGGAATGAGTGGATTTGTGGATTTTCTGGCTGATCTGGTAACGTTGTGTATATGCAGTACCAAAAAGGAGTCCCTGCAGACCTGTGCAATTGCAGAGACAAAGTCTTGGTCCAGAGCATGCCTGCTCTTCAAGGTGATGAGGTGATATCAGATGTGTTTGACAAGAGCAGAAACAAGGTTGGTGGGAGCCAGTGAAATTCTCCTGATGTTTCT